>BMAO01030040.1:0-24460 GCA_019973975.1 Trichonephila clavata
GGGACCGTAGTATTATTTCGTGTAAACCAATATTTCGTCTTAAGCGTTTTTACGTTCAATACATTTTACTGTATATTTTTTGAGTGATAATTATTTTTTAAAAATCATAGTAAAATATTTTATTGAAATTCTAGCCTGCCCAAATATACCTCCGAACATATGCCGTAATTTCAATGCACTATGCTGTAACTCATCGGAATGTGGAAAGCGTGAGATCTGCTGTCAAACGATATGTAAATTTTGAATGTATTGAAGAAAAGAAGTCCAGACTGGATTCCAAGACACCCGGAAATTTAATCTCAGCCGAGAGGAGTGTAAGAAGCGTAATAAAACAGAGGGGGAAGTAAATGACCAACGTACTCTCAGCCGAAATCATAACATATTTTTGCAATATGGTATGAAATTTTAAAAAAAAAAATTCAAATCAAGAAATGTTTGTAATTTTCTGTTTCTTAAGTGTATTCTTCTTCGTGAAACCAAATTTGTACCAATTTGATTTTATAAAAATTTATTAAAATTCCTAAATTAAATTATTCAGTTTTTCATTATTACATCAATCTGTGTGTAATCGTTACCTCAAATTTATTTTTTTAAAAAGTTTTATATTTGTTTTTTTTATGATTATGTATTTTCATACTTGCGTTGAAAAATTGAGTTTACTCCAGAATACTTTAGAGAAAAACAGCCCCAAATTTTTTATCTTATACCCGTCTCCGAGTTTTCGGTCACAAGTGGTCGACCAATCCAGTACAAAGCACAACGATAAAAACAACCATTAAAGGCACAGATAACAACATTTAAGAAAAATATAGTTTAAAGCAGTATTTTTAGGGAATCTCCATTCGGTAAGAATTAGAATCTGCACTACCCATTCTGCACAAGTTTTCCTACAAAAAAGTCGTAACCAATGGCCAGTATTAAACAGGTCACGCCAATTTTTCTCAAATTGTGGGGCGCCCCCCACTATTTGAGAAAACACTGAGCCAAATAGAGGGCGTGATAACCCTACAAGGGAGGTTCGGGCATGTTGAAAAGTCAAAATCAAAAGATTATTTTTAAAAAATTATTGTTTACTGAAAGTAAACAAATAAAACACATTCCACATAATAAAAAATAAAGTACACATTTACACTAATATAATGAACTTATAAATCTATCACTACTGTGCAATGTATTTTATAATTAATTTAACTATACTAAAAGCTAAGAACAAGTTTAATAATCACCAGTGACCCCATAGGCTTGTTATATATAAAATTAAAAACAAAAATTAACACTTATCTTGATAATTTGTACGGTTTATAATGAATCCCTTAAATACCGATTAGATATGACGCGACTCGCTCTCCCCAATGCTACCATATAACACATAGGCGAGCGGATGTGGTGTATCGAGGGGAGGGGGCGATAGAAAAAGAATAAATAAGCAAATCCTCTGAAATGAGTAAATCCTTCCAAACACTATCAAGGTCATTGTATTGCATTCCAAAGCTTCGGAATACTTTTATGGATAGCATTGCACAGAAAAGATCATACTTCGGAAAGACGTATATAAACGTCCGGGACAATTAAAACACTGGCTGAGTGAGACGTTTATATACGCCGGTGGCACTTAAAGTCGTACTGTAGGCTTAGCTTCGAAGTATGGCATATCTGAATTCAATACATTGTTCTTGTGTGGAGAGGGGGGGGGGCGTGATGAAATTTATGATTGAATTTTGGATCGCAAATATTGAAAGTTTGAGAAGCACTGGGTCACGCTGACTGCTCTAGACAAGGAACCAGAAATTCTTGTTGACGAGTTCTAAGAGGAGCCTCATTTCTTCCCTAGACTTTATATACAGGCTGGATAGTTTAAATCTAAAGGTGCAGGATATTAAACGCTTTATGTGTCACAAAGATAAAGAAGGGTATCCACCCTTGACCAACAACTCTGCCCTCTCATTTTGATCCCGCAATGACCTGGAATCCACTGCAATGCAATGCATCTCTTTACATTCAACAGTTTATCTATTTTCTTTCTACAGATCTTTGTAACCTTCCACCCACTGTGATTTGGAGTTGCTGAGTTAATTGCCACCTTTGAATCAGCAAATAAGACGATATTTTCTTTTTATACAACTGTATCTTGTCTAAGGATAAAGAATTGGTATTGTTTCACGATTAATGTTGTCAAAATCTTTTCCAATCCCCCACTAAGGACAATATTCTGTAGAGAAAACTTCAGCTCAAGCAATTTTGATATTTCCTTCAGCCAAACCTATAGTAAAAACCTGTAGCCGAGAATCAAGGTCATGAAAAATAATTATGGCAGTATATTTCGATTCAGATTGCTTAGAAAATTGCATGCTAATCCAAAAACTAAAATTCTTCATATTTTCATAAACTGTTTTGATCTAGGAAATTTGCCATTAGTTTCTAAGTAAACCTTCACACTGTTGAAAGTAGTACAATGCAATTCTGAAAAAAACTTGAAAGCTGCATCAAAAATTTTATTAAAAGTACCACTTGTGGTATTTTTTCAATCGCAGATGGTAGAGAAGGGGACATATATTACTAAAATTTGAGTCTCGGTCAGTACTTGAACTGACTGACTTTAAATCAGTACTTTAAAATGTGTGAAATGAACATTAAATCTTATCTTAGAAATGTTCCAACTACAAAGGATCATCTAGAAATATTGAAGCTAATGGAGCTGTTAGAGTTTTTGCTGGATCGTTAGCTAAACGAGAACTGCAGTGCATTTTAAATTAAGGTGACTAATATAAGGGAAAATCACCAGTCAAAGGTCCTCCTAATTCTGTCAATAACCCCGTAGCTGTCAATTAAAAATTATGCAACTCAATCTCCAATGCCACCGTTTTTCACATAGACATGCCTATACAGTATATTGCGGGGAAAAGGAAAGGCATAAATAAGCAAATTTTTCTCTAAAATTAATCAATCCTTCGAAAATACCGCCAAGGTCATTTTTTTCAGTCCAAAGCTGTTGGAATAGTTTTAATCAATAGCAGGTTAAAAGAAAGGGTCGTATTTCGGAAAGACGTATATATACGTCCGGGGCAGTTAACGCTTTGGTTGAGCGAAACGTAATACGCCGGCGGCAGTTAAGGGATTAAAATGATAAGGTTACCTTGCATAACATCCTTCTTGTAAATGTTTTAGTTCACAATACAGATAAATGTAACTGTATAAATATCATTTGAAAAAATATACTAATTAAAATTTTGAGTTAAAGGCATGCCATAACTAAAATTTTTCATTAAAATTTCACTAAAAATCAAGAATATTTCCAAAGTTAGTCATAATTTTGTAAAAATTATAATTTGATTAAGCCACATTTTAATTGAAAAAAATGTGTATTTAATTGAAAAAATATATATATATTTTAAAAAAATGCTCTTAAAGTAGCCACATAGCATGTCATTTTAAGGGGTCTATTCTCTATTTCTATTATCTCTATTTCAACAACATAAAGAATAAATACACCATGTAACGTTGTCTATTCGGGTTTTCTACTCATTCTCTTGGATAAAATACTCTTTTTAACAGTAATTTTAGTTGAAAACCGCTTTCCGTAGAGATGACTTGATTTTATATAAATGAGAGCTTCTATTTAAGGCGGAATGATGGTTGAAAGTTGAGTATAAGAAAGTATAGCGTTAGTGACCAGTAGTCACCCTTAGTATTATTAATTACAGAAGAAAAGAGTAACGAAAAAGTAGTCGGGCTTATAATTGAGCAAGTGTTGAAACAAGAGCACTCAGGAGAGTAGATAAGTACTCTTATTTATCTTATCGTTTAATTAATAAGTTTGATTGCTCCTCGGGTTTAGTTATTGGAATGCATTAGAGTTTCTTATTAAGTTTAATAAGTGAAAAAGGAAAAAATTGTTTAAATTGAGAAATGTCTGATTCTTATTCCAGCCCTCTTACGCCCGCGGACGAAGGACTACAACAACCACACAATGAATAATACCACTCAATCAAGAGTAAACATTAATGAAATAAGTTAGACTGAATTAAAATCATCAAAATAAATATTTTGATTTTGAGGATAGTATATTCTAGGTATCCGTTTCTAAGGAAACGCATGCCGAGAAAAGGTCAGGTTGTAATTTCGAATATCAAGAAGAATTATTTTAATTTTTTTTAAAAAATGACTCAAAATCGATGATTTTTTATGAAACTGATGTCTAAATTGTTGCGCATGAATTTTTTTTAAATGAATCGACATTCCATACTAAAACAGTTCATGCTTTGCTCTTTTAGAATTAGTCATTTAAAAAATAAAATGCCAAAAACCTTTTTTTATGATTTTTCAAAAAACGCACAAAATTGTAATCAAACCTTTAGTAACCTTTTCATTTATGAAGATAATCTCACGAAACTTTTTTTTCGTGTGTAGAACAATATTATCCAAAATCTGTACAAAAATTGAAAAAATTGCTAAAAATTACGGATTTAACAAAAAAAAATTGTTTTTCTTCTAATCGCCTTTTTGCAAGAATTCATTTAGCTAGACTTTTCAAATTAACCGGTAAACAACCTTGCAACAATGATGCGTTGAATGAGATGAACAGACTGAGAAACCTGTCCAGCGATAACTAAAAAGTAAAAAACTTTTTTCAAAACAAGCTTTTATTTAAACGCGCTAACAGGAATAAAATAAACTTTTCCATTAAAACATTTTTACTCTCAACTTATAACGTCATTACACAATTTATATGATATAAAAGCTTTTCGTGAGATTTAAGTACTCGTATTTATTAAGTTTGAAAATTTTTTAAATTTACATCAATCAAATCAAGTTATTTAGTTTACTTGTTTATTAACACAGGTAAATCGAGTGACAAGCCTTTATCTGAATATATAAAAATTAGGTGTCACAGTATTTGTCCGCGATGAACTCCGAAACTACTCAACCGATCATAGTATAATTTTGCATACTGTGTGTCATTTCGTCCAACTTAAAACACAGGCTAACATAGGATAGCTTTTATTTCAATTAATCACACTATAATTTTCTAATATCCGGAAATGTGAAGAATCCGGAAAACGGGAAATTTTACAAAATGTCGCGATGCTTATGTGTTTGTGGAAGCAGATTTGTACACCAAGGTACAAGAAAAATAAGCGTCCGGTGCATTTCGGGGTGTGAAATCAGATTTTCGAATCAGTTTCCAAAAATAACCTTAACTTTCCTGCATAATGCCGGTCGAAGGTATTTTAGACACACCGCGACAGGGCCTTAAAAGACTTGGAATGTGAAATCCTGGTCCATGGCTTATTTAAAAATGGATAATCCGAATCTGATATCCAATCTGAGAAATAACTGTAATTTTGCTGGATAATTCAGGACGACCGTCTGTTACGTAAACCGTAGCAGGAGCTTACCTTTATAGCCTTCGTGAGGGAAAATTGCGTTTCTGGTGTAATTCGGGATGGTAAGCGAGAGTCTGAAATCGAATTTTAGAAATTCCTGTAATTTTGCCAGATATTGCAGGATGACCCTAATGCCCCTTCCAGGGACTGAACTTTCCGGCTCAGGGGCACCAAAAGTAATCTCCAGTTGTATCTAGGTGCGGGAAACAAGTATCTGAAATCAGATTTCAGAAATTCCTCTAACCTTGCCGGATAGTGTCTGAATTAGATGAAAAGGTACATCATTCGAGACCCGCGTCTGGATTTTCATTCCCTCTACAAATGAGAATCTGAAATCAAATTGTAGGAGTTCCGATAACTTTGCCGGATAATGCCGGTCGACCATATTTTAGACATACTGCGGCAGGGGCTTGCCTTAAAAGCCTTGGAGCGCGAAAACTTGGTCCCTGGCGTATTTAAAAACGAATAATCTGAATCTGATATTCAATCTGAAAAAGTTACTGTAATTTTGCCGGATAATACAGGACAACCCCCCTATTACGCAAACCAGGCAGGGCTTACCCTTAAAGTCTTGAAGTGTTCCTGGTGTAATTTGAGGTGGTGAACGAGAGTCTGGAATGTTATTTCAGAAATTCCTGTTATTTTGCCAGATAAATGCCAGAGGTCCAAAATATTCGCAGACAGCACCATCAGCCCAATACCGACTTAAAGACGCAAAAAGTGGGTCTTGGACGTATTTCGGGACTGCCAATTAGAATATTCTCAATTCAATTTAAGATAATCCAATAACTACGTCAAATAACGCCAGACGAAAGTATTTTACGCGAACTGTGGCAGGGGCTTGCTTTAAAATGCTTGAGGTGTGAGAAAAGCTTCCCTTGTGTTTTTCTGGTTGGGGAACAAGAATCTGAAATCGAATTTTCGAAACTCCCGTAACTTTGCAGGATATTGCCAGACGACCCTAATGTTCACCTTCAGGGACTGAACTTACAGGAGTAGATGCGTCGAAAGTGGACACCCTGTGCTTTCCGGGGTGGGGAATGAGAATTTGGACTCGGATTTCAAAAACTTTCGTAAATTTTCTGAGTATGGCTGGAATGAGGTCGAATGGCTTTGCGTACCAGTTCCGCCTCCGAATTTTCATTCCATTTAGCAACTGAACTTGTAGACGCAGCCTTGCGAAAATATGATTGCAATATGAAATTGCATCTTCGGGCATGGTTGTCACTTTGTTAGATGGTGGAAAAACTGCATCTTCCACATCAAGCTGTCATTGACATTCATAAGATACAAGATGCAATGTGTACCATTGAAAAAAAGAGCGGATTGGCTACAGTATTGTAAATGAATTCAATCATGATCAGGGATGTAAGTGTACCATGACCCATAAACATTCACTCAAAGTATTACATAGAACTTTGCAAGATTTAAAACGGCAACGAGAGAATATTCGGTGTTGTAGTTGTCTTACTGTCTGGTGATTTCCGACAGGCATTAACAGCCATTACACGCTCTACTTTTGCTCACGAGATTAAGGCATGTTTAAAACAATTGTTTTTATGACGAAACGTGGAAACACTTCGATTGACCATAAACATGCGAGTACATTTGCAAGATGATTAATCGGAGCAAATATTTTCTAACTACTGAACATTGGAAACGGTGAAGTAGAACTTCATCCCAATACATAATGCATGAAATAGCCAGAAAATTTCTGTACTCTTCTTCAGACAAAAAGGAACTGATTGAGAGTGTCTTTCAGGATATACTGTATTTTATTAATTTTTTTCTGATTAAGTAACATGAATACAGAAGTAATAATGTTGATATTGTGATTAAATAAGCTTCCAGATACAGAGTTGTTGCCAGGTGATCCAATTTCTTTTAAATAAATCGACACTATTGTTGATGAAAACAAAAACCGTAAATGTTCCAAACGAGTTTTTGAATTTTCTAGGTGTGTCAGGAATGGCACCACACTATCTTCGGTTGAAGATTGGTTCTCTGGTTATTCTTCTGCATAGTTTAAATAAAAATAAAAATATATGAAACATTCTTCATAGCATGCACAGAGTAATTATAAAAAAGCAAACATTTATGGTATTCTTGTATTTATATATATATATATATACAATTATAAAATGAAAAATAGTGTGAAAACTCTAAAATTGTAAATTAAAATAAAAACCTTCCAATTTCGCATTCTGTTAAGTATTATATTTAAATATATACAATAAAAAAATGTACCCCTTTATTTAACATTTTGAACAAAAATTCACCGCAGCATCATTAAATGTCAAAACTGAAGCTGTCCACTTTCACAGTACTGCTGGCAATACAAAATTAAGTCAAAACATGTCACAGTTTGTCACATCTTATGATCAACATCATAGTGTTTCTTTTGTGTGTGTGTGTGTTTTAAGTTTGCGTTATATCATTCAAAAAATATTTTGATGTTTACTATTAAAAAAAGTTTAATTGTTCTTACTTCCATACCAAATTTTATGAGCAAAATTTGTGATGGAATGATTACTTCTAGTACATACCCCCATCGTCAGCCCCATTTCATTCGATCCACATGTTTGAGTTCTGATTAAATTTAATGTTTACCAAGTAGCGCAAGAATAGTCAACTATTTTATACATGTGCCGATTTCCCTCATTTCACAGCCAAAAATGTGACAACTTGAATTAAATTCTTCTAATATCAGATTTATGTTGACTAAAGATTTTCAAACTTTTTATTTCTAAATGTTTCTTTTTTGTCAATCCAATATATTGAAGACAATTGCTGTCTTTGGGAATTCCAGAAAATATTACTTTTTTGGAATCGTCATATTTCTTCATGCTTTTCATTAGTCGTTTTAATTATTACAAAACGCAGGTTTCAATTATAAACACATTTCTAGTAAAAAAGCAGAAACAGCTAATTAAAGAAAATTTTGAATGCGTAATAGTGAATTTGATTGAAGAATTACAACATTTGCATCCTCTTAGCATTTTTTCGTAAAATATTTGCCGTACCAATTGTTTTTATTCTGAAGTGAAGAAATTCCTCTTTACATATTTCGCAAAATTTCTAGAAAGTGTGGGTTTGTGTTACTTAATCCATAAGGACGATAACTATAAAAGCACTAGTTTTATATCTGATAATATTGAGCTGCTGTTCTCACTTCAAAGAAAGTAGAAGAGCTGTTTTAGAAAGAAATTTCTTAATTCGAATGGTAAATATACTCAGAATATTCAATTTCTTACTTCTGTCTTATATATACAGACCATTTTTTATTAGTACTTTATTATTATATTTAGTATCTATTTGTTAAAAATATTATAGTGTAATTTTAGTTAAGAACGTACTAAAATGCAATTTCGTGGAAAATGAGCATTTAGGTCAAATAACATTAAAATTTTAATAAATCAGTCCTAAGATATACCCTAAGAAAAAAGTTATATATTTTTGAAATTTCGTGAAATTATAGCTGTATTTCTTTCAAAATCTGGTTGCAAGATTTTTATGAACCAAGGAGATAAATTAAGTTGTTTCGGTAAATGATATTCATTCAACATTATCATTTTTGAAATTCTCACTTTGCATTTTTCTTGCTTATTTTTTGTTTTAGGAGAAAAATGTTACATTTTTATCATTATCATGAAGATTTCAAAACGTAAATGATCAAAGAGTTTGTCTAAAAATATTTTGCTCTATCATTCTAAATAATAATAAAAATTGGCAAATATATAAAGCATATAAAAATATTTCAGAAACACATTTTTTTTTGGTTATTGCCAAAATATTTATCATTTAAAGTTTAAAGTTTCATTGAGAGAATAACATAGTATTAATAGTTATTTCTGTTATTTATAGTTAAATTTATAGTTGATTTTTCTTATAGACCATGAAACAGTTTTATCTAGCCATTGTTCTGATGTGTTTAATGAGCGACTTAAATACATCAACACACGCAGCGAAAGAGGACAAAGAAGACAAGGGGAAAGGTAATTCTTATGTATATATAATAAACAATACACTCTACTTGCTGTTAAAAATGCAAAACCCCAGAAGAAAGGATGGTACAAACGTCAAATTTCCATAAAAGGAACATTTTGTTATATATGAAAATGTTTAGCATGAAAGTACGGAACCAAAATCCTTCCAGAAACCAGTTTATCATTTTGTAATATTGCTACAAAATTTTGTTGGAATAGAATGACTTACATGTTAATATGGAATGGGGTTTTTTTTCAAAAGGGTCATTTATTAAATGCTGTGCTTGATGTCAATGACACCCGAAAAATAACACCCTACTCTGAAAATAACTCCCGAAAGGACATACATAAAAGCTAGACAAAGGAGTGACGCGAGTGAGGGTATATTTATTCAAGTCACACTTAAGACAAGAGTGGGGCTCTGTCTTTTTTTCGGGCCAGTTATAGTTTTGATTCATATGTCTGTACCTTATGCACATGATTAGCATAAAAGTACGAAACAGAGATATCCTTCGAGAAATCAGGTTATCATTTTTTAATATTGCTAATTTTTGGTTAGAATTGAATGACTTCCATGTGAATATGAAAGGGATTTTTTTCAAAAGATCATATACTGACCCTTGATCTGAATGGCCTCTGAAAATAACACCCGAGAGGACATACATGGCTCCAGATCAGCCTTAGAGGACCCAATAGCCAAATCATAGTTCTTAAATGAGGAAGTGGGCTTGTTTGCTACCTTAGTATCTCGCAAGGACAACGTGACGTTGTTTAGAACAGCACAAACTGTCTACAAGGACATTAATGCAACTTATCTCCTTTGACACTACAACATAGATGTACACAATGACAGAGCTAGATACAGGAATAACGCTAGTGAGTGTGTCTTTGTTTAAGTCACACATAAGCTGAGAGTGGATCCCTGCCGTTCTTTCACACAAGTTCCTATTTTGAGACCCATGTCTGTACCTAATATTCGAAACCTAGGGCTTCCCACATGATTTGATTGAAACATAACACAAGACCACTTGTTTCCCGTCATGTCATGTCTTACCACGACATGGTGGCTGTTCGACTATGCATTCTACGCTAAGCATTCTCCAGATCACTTGCCCGTTGAAAAAAAATGGTCCCCATCCAGCCTCTACAATTAATGAAGTACGGGAAAGATTTGAACCATAATCGAATGGCTGCTCGTATTTCTCATTCCATTCCAGTTGGACTTGATTCCTAACCACGTTAGTGAAGTTTTGTTTGCCAGAGATGGCTGCAGTGTGTTCTAATTTCGGAGTTCGGACAGTATACTCCTAAATTACATACATATTTAATCTACTTTTTTACATACTATACAGCATGCGAATGTTATTTTAAGGTTTAATAATTGTGTTCCTTCTTAGTGTTGCAATTTTATTGGCACACACACAAACAGTGCATTTACATATATTTTTTAAAATGTGTATTTGAATATTCCTAAATTAAGACAAATATTTGGGTTTGATGTTGAATGTCATTAAAATATATATATGAAAAATTTATTAAAGATATTTATAGTGAATTTATTGCTTCTAACCAAAAAAATGTTTTTACAGTAAAATATCTTACTAAAATTTCTAAAAATGAAAACATTAATGAAAATTATTGGTTTTTAGAAATTTTAATCTCCTTAGATAGTTAATTAGCGTTTTTGAAACTACGTATAGCTTGATGAATAGGAAACAATAATATTTAATATTTATTAAATAGAAGCATAATTTATGTTCTGCCAGTTATTTAAAGTTTTGTGGCAGCTATCATTCAACAACAAAAATGATTCTAGCCTATTATTCATCGGAGAGTTTTAAAAAAAAAATTTTACAAACTAATTTTAACATTTTGAAATGCTTCTTTTTACTTGTTTAAAAATAATATATTTTTTAATCGATATTTAAGCCTTTTTAAAAGAGGATTTGAAGACATCAGCATTGTTCTCCTTGTTATCCTTACACTAGCTTAGTTTAATTGAAATGTAACCAGTTTGTTTGGCAAATAGTCTTAGAAGTAATTGATGTTGTATATTTTCTCCTTTGTGCAATTTATTTCTTTGTGAAACATAAGATAATACTGGTTGTATTGTGCGGGAATATCTCTAATCAAATTGTTGAGCTGAATTTTTACGCATGTCTTATAGCCTACTAAAAATCAATTTCAGAAATGATACAAAAAATATTTTGTTGTGTATGAAAAGAATTTTGCGAATTTTTCTTTAAATTTTCTTTTAAATACAGCTTTTTTATTAAAAGAATTTTTTTGTTTGATTTTTCTATAACTTAAAATAGATTTTATGATGTGAAGATAAAGATTTAATTGTATAAAGGTAAGACGAATTGAGAGTGATTCATAAACTTATTTTAACTGCATAACTTTGCATGAAACGAATTCTTTCTTATTTAAATCGTTCTTATGTGAAATGTTCAAGCATAATATATAGAACATAGAAGTAAAATTGTTTGGAAACTTTCACATTAAAATATTTTATTTTAATTCTAGGGAAAGGTAATTGCCCGGCTGTACCTCTTATCAAATGTGATGCTTTTGAAACAAAATGCTGCAAAACAAAGGACTGTGAAAAGGGGGAATTCTGCTGTGAAACGATGTGCAAATTTGAATGTTTGAGCGAAAAGGAGATAAAAGAGAAACAATCGCCTATAAAAACGCGGGATATTAATATCAGCCAAGAGAGATGCAAAAAGTATAATAAAACAGGTTCATTTGTTACAACTAACCCTTCTGTTACAATTGACTGACCAATGTATTCTCAGCTGAAATTATAATACATTAACTTCATTGTGATTTGAAATTTTTAAAAAAAACTGAAGTTAATAAAAATTTGTTATGTATATTTGTTGTATGTTTGTTGTCTATATCTTAGGTGTATTTTTCTTTGTTGAGCCAAATCTGTATCCATTTTATTTTTAAAAAATCCACTTTGCTCCTAAACTGTTTAGCTTTTTTTCCCCCTTAGATTAATTTTTAATCCTTACCTAATTTTTTTACAAGCTTTTATTTAACTTGCAACGTATGTAATTTTTTCGTGTGGAATCTTGCAACTGAATTTTGAAGCAGATATCTTCAATTGATTGAGCTGAAATTTTGTGTGCACGTCTAGTTTAAATGATAATGCATATTTATAGATCTTTTATATTCCAATGATGCAATTAGTTAAAAAGATATTAATTTAAACATTAAAACGCAAAAGTGTTTCATCTCTGTGGGCTGTTTATTCCACTGTGCTCGGCGACGTAAAATGAAGAACGAAGAGGGATTTGGGGGGGGGGGGATTTTGCTCATTGTAAGACAGCGATTTAATTTTTTTTATAAAACTCAGACAAAAAATATTTACAGAATCAGAAAGATCATTTATTTTTCTACGCTACGGTACAAAGTTTTTCAAAATAATATTTGTATTTTTTACAATTTCTTTAAAAATCACTGAAAATTCAGTGCTTTTTTTATAAATGCTCTAAATTGTTGCGCATGAATTTTTTTTCGCTTAAACGAATTAACATTCATAATAATTTAAAACAGCTCATGCTTTGCTCTTTTAGAATTAATCATTTAAAAAATAAAATGCCCAAAACTTTTTTTTACGATTTTTCAAAAAACGCACAAAATTGTAATCAAACCTTTAGTAACCTTTTCATTTATGAAGATAATCTCACGAAACTTTTTTTTCGTGTGTAGAACAATATTATCCAAAATCTGTACAAAAATTGAAAAAATTGCTAAAAATTACGGATTTAACAAAAAAAAATTGTTTTTCTTCTAATCGCCTTTTTGCAAGAATTCATTTAGCTAGACTTTTCAAATTAACCGGTAAACAACCTTGCAACAATGATGCGTTGAATGAGATGAACAGACTGAGAAACCTGTCCAGCGATAACTAAAAAGTAAAAAACTTTTTTCAAAACAAGCTTTTATTTAAACGCGCTAACAGGAATAAAATATACTTTTCCATTAAAACATTTTTACTCTCAACTTATAACGTCATTACACAATTTATATGATATAAAAGCTTTTCGTGAGATTTAAGTACTCGTATTTATTAAGTTTGAAAATTTTTTAAATTTACATCAATCAAATCAAGTTATTTAGTTTACTTGTTTATTAACACAGGTAAATCGAGTGACAAGCCTTTATCTGAATATATAAAAATTAGGTGTCACAGTATTTGTCCGCGATGAACTCCGAAACTACTCAACCGATCATAGTATAATTTTGCATACTGTGTGTTATTTCGTCCAACTTAAAACATAGGATAGCTTTTATTTCAATTAATCACACTATAATTTTCTAATGTCCGGAAATGTGAAGAATCTTAAAAACGGGAAATTTTACAAAATGTCGCGATGCTTATGTGTATGTGGAAGCAGATTTGTACACCAAGGTACAAGAAAAATAAGCGTCCGGTGCATTTCAGGGCGTGAAATCAGATTTTCGAATCAGTTTCCAAAAATAACCTTAACTTTCCTGCATAATGCCGGTCGAAGGTATTTTAGACACACCGCGACAGGGCCTTAAAAGACTTGGAATGTGAAATCCTGGTCCATAGATTATTTAAAAATGGATAATCCGAATCTGATATCCAATCTGAGAAATAACTGTAATTTTGCTGGATAATTCAGGACGACCGTCTGTTACGTAAACCGTAGCAGGAGCTTACCTTTATAGCCTTCGTGAGGGAAAATTGCGTTTCTGGTGTAATTCGGGATGGTAAGCAAGAGTCTGAAATCGAATTTTAGAAATTCCTGTAATTTTGCCAGATATTGCAGGATGACCCTAATGCCCCTTCCAGGGACTGAACTTTTCGGCTCAGGGGCACCAAAAGTAATCTCCAGTTGTATCTAGGTGCGGGAAACAAGTATCTGAAATCAGATTTCAGAAATTCCTCTAACCTTGCCGGATAGTGTCTGAATTAGATGAAAAGGTACATCATTCGAGACCCGCGTCTGGATTTTATTCCCTCTACTGACTGAACTTGCACGCGCTGTAGCATCAACAGTCAGATCCGTGTGCATTTTGGGGTGTGAAAGGAGAATCTGAAATCAAATTGTAGGAGTTCCGATAACTTTGCCGGATAATGCCGGTCGACCATATTTTAGACACACTGCGGCAGGGGCTTGCCTTAAAAGCCTTGGAGCGCGAAAACTTGGTCCCTGGCGTATTTAAAAACGAATAATCTGAATCTGATATTCAATCTGAAAAATTACTGTAATTTTGCCGGATAATACAGGACAACCCCCCTATTACGCAAACCAGGTCAGGGGCTTACCCTTAAAGTCTTGAAGTGTTCCTGGTGTAATTTGAGGTGGTGAACGAGAGTCTGGAATGTTATTTCAGAAATTCCTGTTATTTTGCCAGATAATGCCAGAGGTCCAAAATATTCGCAGACAGCACCATCAGCCCAATACCGACTTAAAGACGCAAAAAGTGGGTCTTGGACGTATTTCGGGACTGCCAATTAGAATATTCTCAATTCAATTTAAGATAATCCAATAACTACGTCAAATAACGCCAGACGAAAGTATTTTACGCGAACTGTGGCAGGGGCTTGCTTTAAAATGCTTGAGGTGTGAGAAAAGCTTCCCTTGTGTTTTTCTGGTTGGGGAACAAGAATCTGAAATCGAATTTTCGAAACTCCCGTAACTTTGCAGGATATTGCCAGACGACCCTAATGTTCACCTTCAGGGACTGAACTTACAGGAGTAGATGCGTCGAAAGTGGACACCCTGTGCTTTCCGGGGTGGGGAATGAGAATTTGGACTCGGATTTCAAAAACTTTCGTAAATTTTCTGAGTATGGCTGGAATGAGGTCGAATGGCTTTGCGTACGAGTTCCGCCTCCGAATTTTCATTCCATTTAGCAACTGAACTTGTAGACGCAGCCTTGCGAAAATATGATTGCAATATGAAATTGCATCTTTGGGCATGGTTGTCACTTTGTTAGATGGTGGAAAAACTGCATCTTCCACATCAAGCTGTCATTGGACATTCATAAGATACAAGATGCAATGTGTACCATTGAAAAAAAGAGCGGATTGGCTACAGTATTGTAAATGAATTCAATCATGATCAGGGATGTAAGTGTACCATGACCCATAAACATTCACTCAAAGTATTACATAGAACTTTGCAAGATTTAAACGGCAACGAGAGAATATTCGGTGTTGTAGTTGTCTTACTGTCTGGTGATTTCCGACAGGCATTAACAGCCATTACACGCTCTACTTTTGCTCACGAGATTAAGGCATGTTTAAAACAATTGTTTTTATGACGAAACGTGGAAACACTTCGATTGACCATAAACATGCGAGTACATTTGCAAGATGATTAATCGGAGCAAATATTTTCTAACTACTGAACATTGGAAACGGTGAAGTAGAACTTCATCCCAATACATAATGCATGAAATAGCCAGAAAATTTCTGTATTCTTCTTCAGACAAAAAGGAACTGATTGAGAGTGTCTTTCAGGATATACTGTATTTTATTAATTTTTTTCTGATTAAGTAACATGAATACAGAAGTAATAATGTTGATATTGTGATTAAATAAGCTTCCAGATACAGAGTTGTTGCCAGGTGATCCAATTTCTTTTAAATAAATCGACACTATTGTTGATGAAAACAAAAACCGTAAATGTTCCAAACGAGTTTTTGAATTTTCTAGGTGTGTCAGGAATGGCACCACACTATCTTCGGTTGAAGATTGGTTCTCTGGTTATTCTTCTGCATAGTTTAAAATAAAAATAAAAATATATGAAACATTCTTCATAGCACATGCACAGAGTAATTATAAAAAAGCAAACATTTATGGTATTCTTGTATTTATATATATATATATTATATATATATATATATATATATACAATTATAAAATGAAAAATAGTGTGAAAACTCTAAAATTGTAAATTAAAATAAAAACCTTCCAATTTCGCATTCTGTTAAGTATTATATTTAAATATATACAATAAAAAAATGTACCCTTTTATTTAACATTTTGAACAAAAATTCACCGCAGCATCATTAAATGTCAAAACTGAAGCTGTCCACTTTCACAGTACTGCTGGCAATACAAAATTAAGTCAAAACATGTCACAGTTTGTCACATCTTATGATCAACATCATAGTGTTTCTTTTGTGTGTGTGTGTGTGTTTTAAGTTTGCGTTATATCATTCAAAAAATATTTTGATGTTTACTATTAAAAAAAGTTTAATTGTTCTTACTTCCATACCAAATTTTATGAGCAAAATTTGTGATGGAATGATTACTTCTAGTACATACCCCCATCGTCAGCCCCATTTCATTCGATCCACATGTTTGAGTTCTGATTAAATTTAATATTTACCAAGTAGCGCAAGAATAGTCAACTATTTTATACATGTGCCGATTTCCCTCATTTCACAGCCAAAAATGTGACAACTTGAATTAAATTCTTCTAATATCAGGTTTATGTTGACTAAAGATTTTCAAACTTTTTATTTCTAAATGTTTCTTTTTTGTCAATCCAATATATTGAAGACAATTGCTGTCTTTGGCAAATTCCAGAAAATATTACTTTTTTGGAATCGTCATATTTCTTCATGCTCTTCATTAGTCGCTTTAATCATTATAAAACGCAGGTTTCAATTATAAACACATTTCTAGTAAAAAAGCAGAAACAGCTAATTAAAGAAAATTTTGAATGCGTAATAGTGAATTTGATTGAAGAATTACAACATTTGCATCCTCTTAGCATTTTTTAGTAAAATAATTGCCGTACCAATTGTTTTTATTCTGAAGTGAAGAAATTCCTCTTTACATATTTCGCAAAATTTCTAGAAAGTGTGGATTTGTGTTACTTAATCCATAAGGACGATAACTATAAAAGCACTAGTTTTATATCTGATAATATTGAGCTGCTGTTCTCACTTCAAAGAAAGTAGAAGAGCTGTTTTAGAAAGAAATTTCTTAATTCGAATGGTAAATATACTCAGAATATTCAATTTCTTACTTCTGTCTTATATATACAGACCATTTTTTATTAGTACTTTATTATTATATTTAGTATCTATTTGTTAAAAATATATAGTGTAATTTTAGTTAAGAACGTACTAAAATGCAATTTCGTGGAAAATGAGCATTTAGGTCAAATAACATTAAAATTTTAATAAATCAGTCCTAAGATATACCCTAAGAAAAAAGTTATATATTTTTGAAATTTCGTGAAATTATAGCTGTATTTCTTTCAAAATCTGGTTGCAAGATTTTTATGAACCAAGGAGATAAATTAAGTTTTTCGGTAAATGATATTCATTCAACATTATCATTTTTGAAATTCTCACTTTGCATTGTTCTTGCTTATTTTTTGTTTTAGGAGAAAAATGTTACATTTTTATCATTATCATGAAGATTTTAAAACGTAAATGATCAAAGAGTTTGTCTAAAAATATTTTGCTCTATCATTCTAAATAATAATAAAAATTGGCAAATATATAAAGCATATAAAAATATTTCAGAAACACATTTTTTTTTTTGGTTATTGCCAAAATATTTATCATTTAAAGTTTAAAGTTTCATTGAGAGAATAACATAGTATTAATAGTTATTTCTGTTATTTATAGTTAAATTTATAGTTGATTTTTCTTATAGACCATGAAACTGTTATATCTAGCCATTGTTCTGATGTGTTTAATGAGCGACTTAAATACATCAACACACGCAGCGAAAGAGGACAAAGAAGACAAGGGGAAAGGTAATTCTTATGTATATGGGGGTAATAAACAATACACTCTACTTGCTGTTAAAAATGCAACCCCAAGAAGAAAGGATGGTACAAACGTCAAATTTCCATAAAAGGAACATTTTGTTATGTATGAAAATGTTTAGCATGAAAGTACGGAACCAAAATCCTTCCAGAAACCAGTTTATCATTTTGTAATATTGCTACAAAATTTTGTTGGAATAGAATGACTTACATGTTAATATGGAATGGGTTTTTTTTCAAAAGGGTCATTTATTAAATGCTGTGCTTGATGTCAATGACACCCGAATAATAACACCCTACTCTGAAAATATCTCCCGAAAGGACATACATAAAAGCTAGACAAAGGAGTGACGCGAGTGAGGGTATATTTATTCAAGTCACATGCACATGATTAGCATAAAAGTACGAAACAGAGATATCCTTCGAGAAATCAGGTTATCATTTTTTAATATTGCTAATTTTTGGTTAGAATTGAATGACTTCCATGTGAATATGAAAGGGATTTTTTTCAAAAGATCATATACTGACCCTTGATCTGAATGGCCTCTGAAAATAACACCCGAGAGGACATACATGGCTCCAGATCAGCCTTAGAGGACCCAATAGCCAAATCATAGTTCTTAAATGAGGAAGTGGGCTTGTTTGCTACCTTAGTATCTCGCAAGGACAACGTGACGTTGTTTAGAAACGCACAAACTGTCTACAAGGACATTAATGCAACTTATCTCCTTTGACACTACAACATAGATGTACACAATGACAGAGCTAGATACAGGAATAACGCTAGTGAGTGTGTCTTTGTTTAAGTCACACATAAGCTGAGAGTGGATCCCTGCCGTTCTTTCACACAAGTTCCTATTTTGAGACCCATTTCTGTACCTAATATTCGAAACCTAGGGCTTCCCACATGATTTGATTGAAACATAACACAAGACCCCTTGTTTCCCGTCATGTCATGTCTTACCACGACATGGTGGCTGTTCGACTATGCATTCTACGCTAAGCATTCTCCAGATCACTAGCCCGTTGAAAAAAAATGGTCCCCATCCAGCCTCTACAATTATTGAAGTACGGGAAAGATTTGAACCATAATCGAATGGCTGCTCGTATTTCTCATTCTATTCCAGTTGGACTTGATTCCTAACCACGTTAGTGAAGTTTTGTTTGCCAGAGATGGCTGCAGTGTGTTCTAATTTCGGAGTTCGGACAGTATACTCCTAAATTACATACATATTTAATCTACTTTTTTACATACTATACAGCATGCGAATGTTATTTTAAGGTTTAATAATTGTGTTCCTTCTTAATGTTGCAATTTTATTGGCACACACACAAACAGTGCATTTACATATATTTTTTAAAATGTGTATTTGAATATTCCTAAATTAAGACAAATATTTGGGTTTGATGTTGAATGTCATTAAAATATATATATGAAAATTTTATTAAAGATATTTATAGTGAATTTATTGCTTCTAACCAAAAAAATGTTTTTACAGTAAAATATCTTACTAAAATTTCTAAAAATGAAAACATTAATGAAAATTATTGGTTTTTAGAAATTTTAATCTCCTTAGATAGTTAATTAGCGTTTTTGAAACTACGTATAGCTTGATGAATAGGAAACAATAATATTTAATATTTATTAAATAGAAGCATAATTTATGTTCTGCCAGTTATTTAAAGTTTTGTGGCAGCTATCATTCAACAACAAAAATGATTCTAGCCTATTATTCATCGGAGAGTTTTAAAAAAAAATTTTACAAACTAATTTTAACATTTTGAAATGCTTCTTTTTACTTGTTTAAAAATAATATATTTTTTAATCGATATTTAAGCCTTTTTAAAAGAAGATTTGAAGACATCAGCATTGTTCTCCTTGTTATCCTTACACTAGCTTAGTTTAATTGAAACGTAACCAGTTTGTTTGGCAAATAGTCTTAGAAGTAATTGATGTTGTATATTTTCTCCTTTGTGCAATTTATTTCTTTGTGAAACATAAGATAATACTGGTTGTATTGTGCGGGAATATCTCTAATCAAATTGTTGAGCTGAATTTTTACGCATGTCTTATGGCCTACTAAAAATCAATTTCAGAAATTATTAAAAAATATTTTGTTGTGTATGAAAAGAATTTTGCGAATTTTTCTTTAAATTTTCTTTTAAATACAGCTTTTTTATTAAAAGAATTTTTTTGTTTGATTTTTCTATAACTTAAAATAGATTTTATGATGTGAAGATAAAGATTTAATTGTATAAAGGTAAGACGAATTGAGAGTGATTCATAAACTTATTTTAACTGCATAACTTTGTATGAAAAGAATTCTTTCTTATTTAAATCGTTCTTATGTGAAATGTTCAAGCATAACATATAGAACATAGAAGTAAAATTGTTTGGAAACTTTCACATTAAAATATTTTATTTTAATTCTAGGGAAAGGTAATTGCCCGGGTGTACCTCTTGTCGGATGTGATGCTTTTGAAACAAAATGCTGCAAAACAAAGGACTGTGAAAAGGGGGAATTCTGCTGTCAAACGACGTGCAAATTTGAATGTTTGAGCGAAAAAGAGATAAAAGAGAAACAATCGCCTATAAAAACGCTGGATGTTAATTTCAGCCAAGAGAAATGCAAAAAGTATAATAAAACAGGTTCATTTGTTACAACTAACCCTTCTGTTACAATTGACTGACCAATGTATTCTCAGCTGAAATTATAATACATTAACTTCATTGTGGTTTGAAATTTTAAAAAAAAACTGAAGTTAATAAAAATTTGTTATGTATATTTGTTGTATGTTTGTTGTCTATATCTTAGGTGTATTTTTCTTTGTTGAGCCAAATCTGTATCCATTTTATTTTTAAAAAATCCACTTTGCTCCTAAACTGTTTAGCTTTTTTTCCCCCTTAGATTAATTTTTAATCCTTACCTAATTTTTTTACAAGCTTTTATTTAACTTGCAACGTATGTAATTTTTTCGTGTGGAATCTTGCAACTGAATTTTGAAGCAGATATCTTCAATTGATTGAGCTGAAATTTTGTGTGCACGTCTAGTTTAAATGATAATGCATATTTATAGATCATTTATATTCCAATGATGCAATTAGTTAAAAAGATATTAATTTAAACATTAAAACGCAAAAGTGTTTCATCTCTGTGGGCTGTTTATTCCACTGTGCTCGGCGACGTAAAATGAAGAACGAAGAGGGATTTTGGGGGGGAGGGGGATTTTGCTGATTGTAAGACAGCGATTTAATTTTTTTTATAAAACTCAGACAAAAAATATTTACAGAATCGGAAAGATCATTTATTTTTCTACGCTACGGTACAAATTTTTTCAAAATAATATTTGTATTTTTTACAATTTCTTTAAAAATCACTGAAAATGCAGTGCTTTTTTTTATAAATTCTCTAAATTGTT
This sequence comes from Trichonephila clavata, assembly GCA_019973975.1. Lineage (NCBI taxonomy): Eukaryota > Metazoa > Arthropoda > Arachnida > Araneae > Nephilidae > Trichonephila > Trichonephila clavata. The sequence continues at coordinate 21,571 of BMAO01030040.1, forward strand.
GCGCATGAATTTTTTTTCACTTAAACGAATTAACAATCATAATAATTTAAAACAGCTCATGCTTTGGCTCTTTTAGAATTAATCATTTAAAAAATAAAATGCCCAAAACTTTTTTTTACGATTTTTCAAAAAATACTCAAAATTTTAACTAAACATTTAATAACTTCGTCATTTATGAAGATAACCTCACGAAACTTTTTTTTCGTGTGTAGAGCAATATTATCCAAAATCTGTACGGAAATTGAAAAAATTGCGTATTTAAAAAAATTGTGTTTTTCGTCTAATCGCCTTTTTGCAAGAATTCATTTAGCTCGACCTTTCGAAATTAACCGGTAAACAATGATGCGTTGAATGAGATGAACAGACTGAGAAACCTGTCCAGCGATAGCTAAACAGTAAAAAATAAATTAAAAATAAAAAAACTTTTTTTAAAAACAAAGTTTTATTTAAACGCGCTAAAAGGAATAAAATAAACTTTTCCTTTAAAGCATTTTTACTCTCAACTTATACCGTCATTACACAATTTATATGATACAAAAGATTTCGTGAGATTTAAGTACTCATATATACTTAGTATGAAAATTTTAAAAATTAAAATGAATCAAATCAAGTTATTTAATTTACATGTTTACTTACACAGGTATATAGAGTTACAAGCCTTTATATTATATAAATTGCTTAATGACGTTATAAGTCTATAGTGAAAAAAATTTATTTTAACTTTTGGTGCTTTTAAGCAAACGCTTGTTTTTAAGTTTTTTTACTTTTAATTTATTCTATCAATCGCATCAATTTATTTCAAATGTTATTTTTTATAATTGCTTTTCCTCTAATTAAGTATTCTTATACTTGCGTTGACAATCCTTCTCACCGAAATGCTTTATATGGCAAACTCTGGCCTATCGGTCATATATTAATGACAGTCCAATACAACGTGGAACGAGAAATAACCACCATTATTATCCAGTCAATAACCTTACATGAAATGTAGGTTAAAACAGCAGGATATATTTTGAGGTGATCTCCAGTCATGGATACGTCATGGTTGTTTAGTGGGGGTGGTATTTGAAAAAGCAAAAATTCAGGACCAGCAGTAGTAAGTTTAAAACATATCACGCTGACTGTTTTAGGTAAAAAAAAAGAAATTTATTTGACGTCCTCAGAAAGGAGCTGCATTTCTTACCTGAAACGCTCTCTCCATATATAGGATGGAATGTTTGGATCCAATGGTGAAAGATGTAAACCACTTTGTGTGCTGTAAAGACAAAGAAGGACCTAGGGTGCCATTTGGCATCCCCCTCTTGGCCATCATATATGTTCTCTCCTTTCCACATAGCCCGTGATGACTTTGGATCCACTGCAGTACAATGCAGTTCCTCATATTCAACAATTTATGTATTTTCTCTCTTCAGATCATAAAAATGTCACATTCACAGAGATTCCAAGTGTTAAGGTCAAATATAACGCCTTGAAATCTTCAAAAGATGATATCTTCATCTTTCCATTGCTCCATCTTATCTGTGGATAAAAAAGGGCTGCTATTTCACCTAAGACTTGAAGCGGAACTGAACCAAAAACCGGAAAAAAACCGTTATTTAGGTTGGATTGAAAACCAGAACTGAACTGAAAAATATCAGTTTATTTCTATTCTACAGAGGTGTCCGCAAAATGCCATGTACAAACTTGGAGGATAGGTAGAGAACATAGTGAGGAGCCATAATTACATAGGAAGCTTGGACAGAAAGCGATAAGTGCTGCTATAAGTGATTTCGAAAGTTCACGCATGTGGTTTCCTAATTTTAGACGTGGACAGCGTGAGATGAGCATGAATCTTATACGGATGCCGATATTACTTCTCTACGGCCAGCCCACGGAAATGGAGGTGGTGATCGGTTGTATGCGGAAAGATAGTTAACGAAGCACCAACCAAATCGGCAAACGTTCACTCGAGTGCATCAGAACCTGGCGGAACATGGATCTTTTAGAACCTTGATTGAAGGTACTGGACAGCCTCGAACAGCACGGCCACCCATATTTGAAGAGGTGTGTTGCTTCATGTGGACCAAAATCCAAGGAACAATGTACGGGTGCTTGCCTTTGCAACCGATATATCTCAAACGACTGTCCATCGTTTACTGCAGAGCAAAGCCTTGCTTTCATGTCATGTACAGAGAGTGCAGCTATTACAGCCACATGATCAGTCACAACGTGTCACGTATGTGTAGTTGTTTGTTAACCAAGGTACTGCAGACACACACTTTGCCAATTCCGTTCTCTTCTGTGATGAAGCTACCTTTTCACGTGAAGGAGTGTTCAATACGCACAACGCGAACATGTTGGCCTTAAACAACCCCCACAGCGCAAAAACCACGAGCTGCACAACAATGCTTCAATGTTTATGTGCAGGCAAGTATCGTGGGTACAGTTTTACCGCCTTGACTGGACTCGACAAGTATCTCATCTTTCTGCAAGAGGTACTTCCGAAGTTGTTTATCGATGTCCCCGCACCTGTTCAGCGCAATGTGGATTCAACAGGTAATGGGGTGCTGTCTTATTATGGAAGGTTTGTACGTGACCATTTGAACCAGACATTTCCAAACAGGTAGATTGGGCGTGATGTTCCCATCGCTTGTTCTCTCACATCCTCTGATTTAACTCCTTTGTGGATTTTTTTCTTAGGGGTGCCATGAAAAGCCTTAAGTTCGACACTTTGTCAATTATTAGATGGACCTGGTGTCATGAATATCCGTCGTTGTTGCTGCGATATCCACCAACCCATGCCGCGTCGGTGATGTGCAGGTATACATGCTAATGACCGCGATTTCGAACACCTTCTGTGATAATTTTATGTCACACTTTTTATTTATTCTTTTTTGTGTGCGCATTAAAG
>BMAO01030041.1:0-32761 GCA_019973975.1 Trichonephila clavata
TGGAGAATCCTGATGTGGTCACTTGCTACTTTTATTCTTTTTTTTTACATTATAATCTACTTCAATACCCTTCAGTCTCTTTCACTGAGCTTCTCTTTTCGTCCCCTACTTAGTTTTACCGAGCTTGTCTTGCCACGTTGTGAAAGTTCTGCCTCGACTTAATACACTGTACCTCAGAAAACTCGCAAAAGTTTATAGGTTTCGGTCACACTTGCTTTATTAAGACGAATTCCTACAATCTGGCCTCTTTGAAATTTTGTTTCGTCAAACATTTTACGGTTTTAAAAAAAATCGAAGACTAGAACTTTAATAAAGCTACCCCATAATACCAAAATGTATATATTTTTATTTATGAGAAAAAACTGGTAGCTATTATTATATTTTAATGCTTATGAAGCATTGAAAAAATCATAATGAGCTTGGGGAAACTCTCACTATTCCTCACAACTGCCTTCAGTGAATTATTTAATTTTGGTTTGTTTTTCTTCATACTCTGAAGTATCACTTGAGCTAATTTTGAACCAAGCTCAAGTGATAAGGAGGACACCTGAACTAACTCCTCTTTTCCGCACTTCCACATTAAGTTAACGGATGCACTTTGAGACACCATGGATTATATATGCATCAGTCGCTCTAGAAGGTGGGTTTTCAAAGGCACTAGATTTCGAACACCACGTGACTGACAACGCCGGCCACGTGTTCACAACCCTAACCCTCAGTCATTGTCTTTAGTGAAATTGAGATTCAAAATGAAAGCATGCTGAACAGAAAGCTCTTGATTCGATAACCAGGTAGCGTTGACAAATCAAGGTTGTTTTGCAATATATTAATTAAGTTTATGTTATTGTAATGCTAATAGTTAGCTGCAAATTTTTGTTGATGCACTGACAACACTGGAACCACGACAATTTATGAATAATCAGACGCGTATGAAATAAGATGATAAGAAAAATGTTCACGTTGGTTAAACAAAAAGACGAGTTCGAAAATAAAAAAAAACCACTTGAGTATCCGAAGGTCACTTTATCCGTGTTTCCTAAAGAAAATAAACACTAAGGGAGACAGGAAAAATCACTTTGGTTCCATGAGGTCATTAAAATCGTCCATTTACTTAAAGTTAATATGTCTCTGGGAAGGAAATATATAATGGATTAAATGTCAGAGCATTAGATTTCATAAATTAACGCTTGTCTGAGTTGGTACCAATTCAGCTATTTTTAACTTTGCATTTTGAGAAAACTTTAAAACCAGATTCCAAAACTAGCATTTCTCTCTCATGAAGAAGGTATTTCTGTAGAAGGTATGACTTTCATTAATAATTCTTTTCAAGTATTATAAAAAATCAACACTACTTAAGAAAGGGGGGAAGATATTCCTTTTTTAGTACAAAATGTGCTTGGATATTTATAAAATAAGAAATAGGTAATTTTTTAAAGTTTCTACATTTGAGAAAATTTAGACAAAATAATTATATATTATAAACAGATAAAATATAAACATACAAAGACATTTTAACATACCTCTTTCAATTTTACTACACCGGATCATCCGGATTTGAAAATATAAAATACAAAACAACGCAGGACATTTTTTCTAAAAGTAAAATTACTACAATTGGCGAGTTTTGATTTCAATTCAATTTCTAACATGTTTGCAACATTTTTGTTTGAAGTATAAAGAAGTTAATGTAACAGAGGCACATGTGATGATTAACCTATAGGGTTCAGAAATTTCATCAGAGGCAACTTATGAAATTATCTTTTAATATATACAATCGAGTAAATTTTGCCTCTTTTAATGTGGTTTTTATTCATTTTAGAGTTAAAAAATGTATTTGATCATATGGTTTTTAAAGATGCTCTTTTTTCTTTTCTATGTGGTATTGGCAAAAATTGGAAATTTCTGGGTAAAAGAGAGCATAATAATCATTGCAAGATATAACATATGACCAATTTTTTTAATAAAATTCAATAGGTGTAAAGAATTATCCAGAAATTCCAATTTCAGAATAAAACATAAAGAAATGGAATGTAAATCTCATCGATAATAAGATTTCCCTTGTGCAATCAAAACAAGAATATGCATTTATTTATTTTTTGCATTTATGAATTTGTAAGAAGCTGCGAAAATGAAAACTTGAAAACTTTTTCATGTTGTTCCTATAGTTAATTTTATGCATACACTAGCTTATTTCTTATTCCTTTAGAGTTCCTCTTTTTCAAATTTTGTTTTAACTTTTTTTTTCCTAATATTCACTTTATCAGAATAAAGTTTTCTAAGAAAAATCCATTATTTAATTATTCAGAACGCTCTATGTATTTCTTTCTATGAAAATTCCTCGGAAGACAGATTTATGTTGTTAAAAAATAGTTCTTTAAAAATTGTAATTCGGAGATTCATAAAAATAATAATTATAAATTGCGTCTTTCAGATATTAAATGCAAATGAAGTTTAACAAATTTCATTTCGATAATTACTTTCAAATTTCAGTTACTTGGATAAAAAAAACGAATTTTCAATTTAGTGAAACCAAAAATTTAACATTAATGCTGATTTTCTTGATAAATTACATTATATTACGGAAAGTAGTAACACTATTTTTAAGCATAATCTTTGAAACAATTTTTGAAATTGTGTAATTCAATTTGCAAGTTGAAAGTTTTGAGCGTCCTTGGACCACTACTTCGAAAGATTTTAAAAAAAATTAAAAATCAAAGTTTATTAAATTTTAATATCAGTTATAGAATTATTCATAAATGTTCACAGTTTCTTTTTAAAAAACTTTATAAAATAACCAATATAAAAAACTAACATCAAAGAGTTTTCATAAATGTAAACTCACACATGGTATCAGATTGAAGACTATGAAATTCATTGTGAGAAGGGGCTAGTTTTACGCCGGTCGTTTTTCGTAGCTTTGAACACCATACTGTGCGGTTTGTCTTGTTTCCACCTTAACTTTGAAGAAAAACACACTGGGGGGGGGAGGTGATCAGGGTTCCCCATCTCTTTCCTCAAACCTCATGAGAGGACTTAGTTTCGAAGGGCTATTTAGAGTAGCCCCATGCCGCAAAAGCACTATACATTTATAAACATCGATGTCATTTACAAGATTCGAACTAATTCAAAATGGTACAGAATTCAGCGCAACTAATTGTTCAATTATTTGGAATTTTTGTTTTATTATTTTGATAAAAAATGATAATTATTTTAATTAAATATTAAGTTTTGGGCTTAGAATTACAGATTCTCAAATGTATCACAACATATTTTAAGAATTTGTATTAATATATTAGTGCATGACGTTAATACGAGATTCTGAAGAGTCTGCGTGTGATTTCATATTCAGCAAATTTTTCACCTTCTCTTGAATTTCAGTTCTACATCCAACGAGACAAAAATAAGATAAAAAAGTTTCATTTAGTGTTGCTGATAGTATCTAATTTCATTAAAAAGACTTAAGGTATACTGAGATTAGAATTAATAGGCTCCCAGACAACAAGAATTTCTCTACGAATGAATCAGCGTTATTATCATTTCTATTTGGAGAAAATTCGAGTTCCTTCCGAATTCCATAACCAATTAATTCTACCGTTAGCGAGACTTTTTATGTGCTCATTAAATTACTGGTGGCTTTATGGGCCGAAACGCGGGTAGAATTTGGGACAGAAACAAATTATTTTGGCCCTACTGTTTTATCAGGTGAAACGACTTTCCCTACAGAATTGGATACTTTTTTGGAAATAGACTTTTAAAATAAAATAACTTTAGGAGTTTTGGTGACTTCGAATATGCTAAAATACGTATACATAAATGACATATATTTATGATACAGAAAATGAATAAAATGTTGTTGTGTTGCTGTTGTTACTAAGGCTACCTGATGGTCGGTGCCAGATAGAGGCTCACGAAATTCATCTAATGATTAAAATGCCTAGAGTAAATGTACTTTTGAAAGTGCTTGATATGACGTACAGTCAGACTCCCATTTGACGAATCCCTATTTAATGAATTTCGTGATTTAGCGAATTTTTTTTCTTTTCCCGTTAAAAACGAATACAAAAGCAATCAATTTCCACAGCCCTGATTTCAAAGTGTTATTAGACGTTTACAGGTGCAGATGAATCATGAGAGTAACCTATCAAGTGAGTTTTGAATAGGACACGACACTCCTTTCTTATTTCATCCCACTTCCCGACGCAGATGAATATTTTAAAATTATAACGATTAAGCTACATTTGATGACTATGTTTTGATAAGGAAACTCTTATCGAAACTGTCCCATTTGCTAATGCTTTGCATTATTTGAAAACTGGGAAAACAAATCTTATGCAGCTGGATGTAAATGATACAGTATTTTCTTCTCTGCATAAAGTCGCAAGAGAAACTGTTTCGAATCAGTAACAAAAATGATTTTCAATCATCTCTCAGTTAGTATCTTCAAATGTGCAGTTAACTGATGCGTTATAATTCACTAATGGTACTTTTAACTGCTGAATAAAAGATGTGAAATTTCTAACTGCGGATATTTTTGGTGTCGTTGCATATTGCAGAATTTCCAAAGGTAAATATAAAAAATTTGTATTTTGTTAGGGCTCTGATATTACGAATAACCCTGATTTAACAAACAAAATGTTCGGTACCAATACATTTGTTAAATCGAGGACCGACTGTACATTTCTTTATGGAAAACAATTATAAAAGCCATGAGCACCACAAAGTATCACACGGAAATTACAGAAGCAATTATTAATCACACATTACAAAGGAATGGAGGAAAAAATCCTTTGAGGTTATGAAGGTTACAAAAATTTACAACAAATTCAAAGAACTTTTTAAAAGCACTTCTGGTGGAAAGACGTTGGTGTAGATTCGGAGGCCAATTCATATTAAGCCCCCTTAAATCCAGTCTTACGATGTTTCATTCCCTTTCAAACATGAAGCATTGAAGGAGCACATGTTCTACATTTTCATCTCCACCAATATCACAGTCACAGAAAGGTGATGGAACTAAATTAAATTTCTTCAAGTAGCATTTAAAGTTGGCATGACCAGTTAGTAATTGGGTTATTTTGTAAACAGAATAAAAATGATGGCAGGCCGGTCTCTCATTAATGTTTGGAAAAAAAATTCTTTGTTAAGCTCCCTTTATTTCGAATGAGATATGCTTGATTCCAAGACTTCACCATTCTTTCTTTCATAATCTTCTTCAAAAATGATTTGGAAATATTAATGCAATGTCGATTTTGCGTTTGGATTCAGCCTTTGCAAGGCAAGTGGTTCTCTCATTTCCAAAAACGCCCGCGTGTCCGCGAACAAATACAAAATATATTGAGATGGGTTTTTTTTGTTTAAGCTTTTAAGTTGCTTTTATATTAGACTTTTAACTTTTCCTCTATATATTAAAAAAACGATACATTTGAATTTATTTACTTTTCTCTCGATGTGGAATTAAAAAGAAAAAAACTTTGATATAAAATATTATATGTTATTTGAATCCATTTACTCTACATTTAACATGTAAGCTTCTTTGAAATCACGTAACCGTAGTAGCCTAGTGGTCATGGTCACTAGCTCATAGCCAGTGTAGTCCTGATGCGAACGAATATCTAAGGAGAATAGAAGGACTGATGCAAATTAAATTTGTCGTAGCTCAAAGTCCTCCCTTGGGCATGAAGTGGAAATTAGGAGAACGGATAGCCAGCTGAGGTGCTGTCCACGTTACTTGACCACATTTCAAAAGAAAAATACTAGACGTAATCTATCCCCTTGCCACGATGAACTTATAATGAGCCTCAATCTAACACAATTTATAGGGTGGCATTAGAAACAACAACATAAATAATTATTTAATTTATAACCAAACACTAAAAAAAGATTTATATGGAGTAAATTTTTCATATTTTGACTACAGAAAATTATTGCACGTAGAAAATAATGTTTAATAATTCTCTTCAACAACACAAAGATGTTGCACCTAATAACATCATTCTTTTTCTTTAAAAGAATTTAAAATAAAATTTTAATTTTTAACTTAAAATATAAATAAAATAAATTCTTCATAAGTGGGAAATATTTAGTGGCGGAATTCATAACAACATATTTAGGTCCTTTAAACGGTAAGGACAATTGAAACTCTATGTAAATAAATGTATCGTCCAAAGCAGTGCTTCTTAAACATTAAAAACGTGTGACTTAATTTTCAAACATAATTTTTATTGCCCTCCCGTAATACAATAAAACTGCATTGCATGCAATAATAAAGTACTTTGACGCTTAATCTAAGAAACAACCTTAATTATCAAGATAAATATTGAATTTTGTACACGTTACTTTTAAGTAAGTTACACTGCTGGCCACCGTAAATGCAACACCCTGAAGGAAGCACGCAAATAACATGAAAATTACAACATGCATTAGCGGACATGAGATATGCAAATTATTAGAATTTCAGCGCAGACACACATCACGCGCGCCACCTCAAAGCGCTATTTAAGGCTTGGAGATTTCGACGATTTCAAGTTCGGCAAATGTGTTTTCTTGTGGTTTTTTTAAAAAACGATCAGTTATGTCTCGTAGAAAACAGCGATCAGCTTTTGATCAATTTCCGAGTTCGACAGAGGAAGGATAGTGGCCTACCGAGATTGTGGATTATCTTCAGGAAATCGGTAGTCGTGTTGGACGAAAACAAACAACTGTAATGCGGATATGTGACCGTTGGATGCCGGAGGGTACGACGGACCGACGTGGTCGATCGCATCCACCTTAGTGCACCACTTCCGGTAAGGACAGGCAAATTATACGCATGGCAGTGACGGAACTCTCAGTCACATCACGAACCATAGCACAGCACATTGAGTCTGTAACGCATCATTCAGTGTCTGCGCGTACCATTCGACGCCGTTTACAGCAGAGTGCTCTGTCCGCAAGACGTCCATTGCTTGATCTACCCTTGACGCAGAACCATAGACGTCTCCGCCTACAATGATGCGATGAAAGAAGGATGTGGGCGCAGAATGGAATGAAGTCGTATTTACTGACGAGTCACGCATCTGTCTGAAACACCACGATGGTCGGATTTGAGTCTGGAGACACCGTGAAGAGAGGATGCTGAACAGCTGCGTTATGCACCGCCATACTGATCCTGCACTGGGTATTATGGTATGGGACGCGGTATTGGACATCACTCTCGCACTCCTCTAGTACACATTGCCGGAACTTTAAACAGCCAGCGCTACATCTCCGAGGTGTTGGAGCCAGTTGTCCTTCCTTACCTTCAGGGCTTGGCCACAGCCATATTTTAACAGGATAATGCGCGACCACATGTGGCACTCATTGTCCAATGGTGCTTCGTCAATCACCAGATTGAATTGCTTCCTTGGCCGGCTCGCTCTCCAGATCTTCCGCCGATAGAAAACATGTGGTCCATGGTTGCTCAATGATTGACTCAGATTACACCCCCAGCTGCCACACCAAATCAACGTGGGCAACGTGTGGAAGCGGTTGGTCTGCTATACCCCAAGATCACATCCAAAATCTCTTTGAATCAATCCGTGTGGCAGCGGTGATCTCCAACAATGGCGGCTACTCTGGCTGCTGATTCTGGGAGGAACCACGCTTCACAGAAGTCTATAAATTTAATGATTTGATACTTGGTCAACATGTTATCTACAAAATAAATTTTGTTGTGCTATCTCTTGTCTCTCTTGGTGTTGCCTTTACGGTGGCCAGCAGTGTAGTTTTAAGTAACAGGATGGGTATCATATTACTTTCTTTTTCTAATTTTTAAATAGGGAAAGATTGCAACATATTTTAATTAAAGAAAATACAAAGTAAACAAGTACCTTGAAAAAGAAAGGCTCTTAAAAGCCGAAGAATAAATCTTCAAATATTCCACGTCAAGTGTCGAAATCAAAAGACAATTGTGATATAAATTACTCTTACATTTGGTCAAGGGTGGATAATGAATTTTCTGCATAACAAAAATATTTCGTAAACTATTACCATTTCTAACTCTAGCACTTATTAAAAATGTTCTTAATATGGTATTGATAAATTAATTATCAAATATATTGTGCAGTTCTGATACATTTATAAGTATATTATATCAGTGTAAATATGCATTTTATTTTTTTTTATTATGTCAAATGAATTTTGCTGCGTTCCTTTCAGTTAAATAATAATTTGTAAAATTATCTTTTATTTTAGACTTTTCGATATGCTCGCTCCTCCCACGGAGGATTACTAGGGGGCGCGTCTTACAGTTTGAGAAACACTTGTCTAGAGAGGAAATCAATTTAAAGAAAAAAAAATACGATCATATAGATGTTATCTTTCCTTCACAAGTGTTGTCTCAATATATCGGAAGTTACACCTTTTCCCAACACTACTTTTAATACTCTACAGAAACAACTTTAAAAAACCAGTTTAATTACCCTTAACTATTCAAATAAAAATTTCGATAAATCGATATTAAAATTTTTTTTACTATATTATGCACGAAATTCTATCTCAGTTTTCAGTAAATGGAAAAGTACTTCAAAAAAGAGATAATGATGTAGAAAGCTGAGTTCATGCTCCATTAAAGATAAATTCGCATGAATATGATCTGTTCGCATGTGATATCGGATTCGAGACACCACGAGACACCATTAACTTGTTCTAATCACGTGTGAATCTTTATGGTAAGTTTTAGTGACACACACACGGTATTAAGTCTCACTCTAAAAAAATCCCTCTCAATCTTTTACCAGAGTTTTTCCAAAATTAGCTTTATAATTTTATATATGGAAAATTGTTCGTCACAGCATATATTTTAGTACAACGATTTTTAATTTCTAATTTCCTCAGAGTAGAACTGGAAAAAATGCAGTTATCGTTTGTTTAATTAGGAATTGAAACAGTTTCTATCAAAGAACCTTTTAAGTTTATACAAGAAAAATCCTGATACATTCTTATACATGAAAAACTGTAATGCATAAGAGTAAAAGTTGCTTTTTATGTCAATAGGATAGAAAAAATTTAATATTTTGCAGAATTTTATAATTCTAAAAAAATTCCTGCCACAAATTTCTTTTTACCAGCTTTTTCCAAAAATTGGTTTTATACTTTTATTTAAGGAAAAATATTTGTCACGACAGGCATTTTAGAATAATAAAAACTAAATCTCTAATTTTTTTTAAAAAAAATATATACAGTTGACTTTCGATAATTTGAAGTTGGAGGAACCAATGAAAAACTTCGAATTATCAAGAGAGTTGACAAAAATTCCCAAAATACACGAAGAGAAATTTTTTTCTAACACATTTAAATTTGAAACTATGTAATAAAACAATAATTGTACATATGTAGAAAATTATTTTAAAATATGTTTAAAAATTACATATAATACAGTATAAATAGTTTACAGAAGTTAAAATAGCTAGCCTTTTATCAATAAACTTTTTAGGAATAAATGGGACAGTCACCATAATAATTGCCTCCTGTATTAAAAGAGTACATTCATAGACAATGCTACGCATCTCTTCACAATCGCGGACCATCTTTTCTGAACACATGTGTAGCAAGGCCACGTGAAAAACGAAAGATGTGGACGGCAGACAACAGATGCATTTGGTCTATTGTCCACTTAAAGAAATGAAAACAATAAAGTGTTTTTCGCCTGAGAAACCGGAAAACACAAGGAAGGAATAGCAGAGAGTTGGTTATCAAAGGGGCTACGTTACTGGGTAGACACGCGGAGACAACGCAAAACATGTAAGCTTCAACATGTTTATTACAGGACTGCACATGATAGTGAGCGTTCGAATTCTCGAGAGTCTTATAAGATAACTTTGAATTATATAGCGTGTTGTAGTCTGGGCAGCCACAGATTTTACTTCGAAATATTAAGTATACCAAAATGTATTATTTTAGTTCGAAATATCAAGAGTTTTTCTAGGGAGTGAGGATATACTTCGAATTATCGAGAGGTTCGTATTATCGAAGGTTTGAATTATCGAGAGTTGTCTGTATTTATCACTTGTTTAATTACAAATAAAAGTAATTTGTACTCAATGTTTTTTTTAAATCATGCTGCTAATACATATTTACATGTGAAAAACTTTTACGTATAAGACTATTAAGTCCTTTTCAAATACCATACTTAAAAAAACCAATAAAAAATTCATATATTCATTAAAATATGTCTTTTAATTATTTTTGTTCATTCTCCTTAGTTTAAAAAGTTGTGTACAGTATCAATAAACTTAAATATTTATCACGAATGAAACTATTTTTGAATTGTAAACAAACATTAATACTTTGCGTTTAAAGTTATTGACTACATTCGGAACCATGATTTTGTAAAAGTGTAAATTAAAGATTTTTTGTGATATTTAGTGCCACTTAAATTAGTGCATACATATAAAATTGTTTTAAGAATATTATTACGATAAAAAAGTTATTAAAATGCAAATTTTTGGAAAAAATGAAGAAAAAATGACATATTTTCAAAACATATTGCTATTGTGGAAGAAACGCTTCTATAGTAATAGTATTTTCACAATATATAGCTAAGGCTTTAGTACACAGTCTGAACTAGAATTTTTGAAAAATTCGCATAATTTTCAGAATTTTATGGTGCATTAAAATATGAATAAATCAACTTCTAAATTTTATACATTTCAAAAACCTACTTCTGGTTCTCTACAAAAGTTTTAACTATATATCAGAAAAATATCAGCATTACTAAAGTGTTTTCTGTAAAAGGAGAATGTTTTGATAAAATATGTCATTTTTTTGCGACACACAAAAAAAATTAATTTAATCAATTTTGTATTGTTATAATATCTTGAAAACAATTTCTTATGTTTATTCTAATTCAAGTGTCATTAAGTATTACAAAATTTATTTATTTACACGCTCTTTCAAAATCACCATGGCAAAGGTAGTCACATACCAGCAGCACTTTAAAAATAATTTTAACTTATTAGAATAGAGTGTCACAGACAGAATTCTATTTAACGCTAATATTATTACATAAATGTGACTAATTTCACCAAACTGCATATATTTTTAATAATATAGTTATTCTCCAGTTATTCATTACTTTTGAATTAATTCCAACTTTTCATTCATACTTAAAAACATGAAAAAATATGTAATGGAAGTTACAAGTTTGGTTTAATTTAATTTAATGAACACTTGTAGGCTACTGGTAAACAATTTCATAATTTTAATCATAGATTAAGTACAAGGGCTGTATTAAGGTCCTTGCGACTTACCCAAATACATACGACAGGCTTTAAATTAACATACTCTGCCACTACCTTAGGTGTAAATTAATCACGAAATCAATAGTTTTTTGACTACTGCTTCTACGTACAGAGAATATTGTCTTAAAGAATATTTCATCAATAAGATTATAAAACGCATTTATAATTTAGTTTATCTTCTTTTATTCTCCAATTTCCGCTCTGGTAAATCATTCTTAATGGCAAAGATATTAATTCACTGCTAGGGTTTATAACGAATCACATTTCTACTTTTCAATAAGAAACACTATTTCTTCACCTTTGCTCTATAGATGCAGTGTTACATAAAAGTTTATTGCAAATAAAATTCGTTCTTTGAGGCAGACATAAAGTAAAGAGAAACGAGAGCGAAATTTATAGCGTCTGCATCCACCGATGCAACTGTTAAGTAGAGTCTAAATTGCTGATTTCTCTCTCTCTCTCTCAAACAGCCATTGGGTTCATTTGCTATGCTAGGGAAATGATACTGCGGCCGTAAATCTCTTGCTGATAGAAACTGAAATGAAAATATACTAAAAAAAACAAATCATTTATTTCTACTTCTAAAAATACATTTAGTGTTCAATGGGAATTTGGTACAGTACATTCAAAACTAAATTATTCGTATTATGTTTGACAAAAACATTCTTATACAAATTAAAATCCAAAAATATATTCGTTGCAGAAAATAAGAGTTTCTTCCCTAATACATTTGAATACCTCCTCCTCTTTAACGTTGTAAAATATCAATTTTCAATTCATAGTCTCTATGATCAGACAAATAGGCAATACAAGCAAATATCAACAGCAATATTATTAAAATTTAATTACTATAATACTGTATAGCGTGAATTTAATAAGCAAAGCTTTTCCAGAAACTTAGTACCATTTTGAAAACAATTCGCATAAAAATTCTTAATTCAAAACATAATTTAATTTTTCATGAAAAGGCATGTGGAACGCCATTTTTTCTTAATAGCTACCTCCATTGTTCACACGTTTCTCAAATCGAGAAGTTAACTTGTCTGCTCCCTCTTCATAAAAGATGCCGCTAGTGAACAGTTTTGGAAATTTGTGTGGAAACATTACAAAGCAATTGTTTGTTTTCAAAAATTATCGTATTCACTTTTTCAACCAAAAAATCATTAACACCAAAAATCCACCATACTTCGCCATGAAAAAAAGATGAACCAATCATTGAATTGCAGTGGCGTAGCGAAGAATATTAGGTCCTCCCTGCCAAGTCGGTTTTTGCCTTTAATATTTTATAAAGTGGTTAAATACGTACTAGGCAACTGCCAAGCATTGGGTCCCCTAGAATCCTGGGCCTCTTCACCAATGCGGAGGTTGCGGGAGTGTATGTTACGCCACTGTTGAATTGTCGAACCCATTTCCTCGCCGTTTCATCATTTATTATATTTTCAACATAAGCCACTGCCAGTTGACGACCAATATCAACTGGCTAAACTTTTCTTGTGATCAAAATATATATCACTGAAAGCACTTCCCAGTAGGCGGGAACAGCGAACATTTTCTGATTTCTTGGCAAAATCCGCACCCAACGAGTGATTGATATTCAAGTTAATATTCCAAAATCGTTCTACAAAAATAAAAGTGAAAGAAATGTTGTCTCTCTTTGGAATACTCAATACACGAATTTGGCTCACTCTTTCCTGACAAAGAAACTTTTCCCCACCATTTCACAGAGGCTATTTTGTGATAACTTTTTTAGAAACTGTAAAATCCTTACTGGCCATGGTAATTTTAAAGTGTACCTCAAGAGATTTAACCAGTGCCTTTTGAAAGTTTGTGATTGTAATGTTAGTGTGGAGCAAAGTGTAGAGCATTTTATCATTTTATGTTCAAAATTTAAGAAAGAGAGAAAATACCTGAAAGCCAAACTGCATGCTCTTAAAATAAACTGGCCTCCTAATTTTTTCCACTGGTTTCAAGTAAAGCTTCCTTCACTCTATTTTGTATCTTCATTGATTTTATTTTGAAATTTTTTCCTTTCTCTATTTTTGTAACTTATTATCTTTGTAACTTATCTCTAATTATTTCATTATTTCGTAACTTTTGTTTTGTCATTTACTTTTAATTTATTTATCTTATTCTCCTTGAATTACTTACATCTGTAAGTCTTGTCTGATACTTGTGGTGCACGAAATTATTTAACCTGTATTCAATAGAAAAAAAAACATTTCAAATGCTCATTAACACGAGCAAAAACAGAACAATTCGACAGTAATAGTGTCACTAGATTGATAATCAACCTCAGATTCATGTGCACAAAAGTTGAAGTTGAATTGCAATACTGCTGCTGTGGTTGAGGGTATGAAACGGTACAACTCATACAATTATGATAATTTTATTTTATTGTATTTTCGATCATGTCAAGTCACTCGTAAATTAAGCATAATTTCACAAATCAAAAAAAAATTCTGACAAATATTTTTTTTTAATATTTAAGAAAAATGTAGATCGACTAATACAGATTTCTCCTACTTCGCCGTAAAATATGTATATATTAAAGAATACGCGTAGATATTTAAAGTGAACAATGAAAGAGATATCTGCTTTATTTCTCATTTTTTCCTGTTGTCTAATTTTCTTACATCAACTATACATCATACTTATTTTTTAAAAATTAAATATTTATTTATTCACTGTTATCTACTTTATATATGTGTTTCATAAAATCTTAGAGTGGAATAAAAAGAGAATTATACAGTTTATTCATCTGAGCTGTGAGTGTTTCACATGATACGGTACATAAAAGAAAGAAGATAAGGGTTGAGCAATATATTTAAGTAAAATTTTTATCCTTCTTGCTACTTGACCACGTTTTAAAAATAATGAGAATTTTCACTCTGCAGTCCATTTGTAACTCAAGCGTAATGTATTTAAATAAAATGAATAAATAATAATAATTGATGTGTGTATAATATGTAAAACTGTTTTTCAACACACAAACTCCTATGCATCAATGCATGCTTTCACAAGAAGACATTACATTAAATATATATATATATATATATATATATATATTTAATGCAATATTTTATAAAATACTTTAATAATGATTTACAAATGTTTTCATTCTCTCTCTGTCTCATATATATATATATATATATATATATAATATATATATATATATATATATATATATATATATATATATTCGTTTTCAACCGACATCCATATGAAACTCCGCAGGCTGTAGAAGCTTTGAAAAGATTTAATAGAAAAGATAAACACATCGGAGGGATATTATTATGAATTAATTGACTCATTTTAAGAATAATAAATATACGGAAAATTTTAATTATATTAAAATGATTTAATGACATTTATATAAAAATTCCTGTAATTTTTGGTTACGAAATACTCATATTTTCTGGAACTTTCTTTAGTTAAACAAAAGAAATCATTTTACATAAATATTTCTAGAATAATAAATCATTGCTTAGGTACAATCTAATTTAGATAGGAAGCACGTCAGTCACAGATAGTTATTTTATTTTATAGTAAGTAATTGATATCGCTGTGGAGAAATTTTGAAGCTATGTTTGCTTTTTGTAAGATATTCTTTAAGTGAACTATGTTTTCATAAGTAACTAAAAACGAGGGCAACATCTGGAACAACAAAAGTGCAGCTAAAAAACCTCCAAAAATGAAATGTTAAAACAGCATTATTTTAAGTCAAATTTGTAATATTTATACTTGTTGAATTTGTTTATTTTTATATTTTTTTCAATAATTAATATTAAAGTTGAAGTTGACGTATTACTTACCCGTATGTTGGAATCCACATATAAGTTAGGTACCGGGATCTCCAAGCAAAATGAAAAAAAAAATTTGGAACACAAGATTTGCATAGTTTTATTATAAATTACTTCTGAACGTTAACAGCCAAATATTAAATGTACTCCGTATAATAGTCAGAAGCGTAATGAAAAATATTAGCCCCCCCCCCGTGCATTCAGGTAAATTCGAATGAAATAATATATATCAAATGGAACAAGTTCATTTATTTCTACACTATTACAATAAATTTATTTCAGTTACTTATGCAAATATTAATTGTATTTAAAAGTAAACAAGGGAATCAATAAAATAGTTTGTAATAAGAGAGGAAATTATTAAGTTTCTGGATTAATCTGAATTGTTTTCCAATTTCATACTTAACAAATTCATTCGTATGGGTGACGATAACAAGCCCAGTATGATTTGATTTTTATAAAACCACTATATATATATAGCAATACAGCTTGGGGTGCGGGAACTTACTGTTTAGAAAATGTTGCAGTGATGTTTTTAGGAAGAAGAGGTGTATGGAGAAAGGTTCGGTGGAAGAAGTGGAGTGGAATATTTGTGTTCCCACCCGTCTCAGTCTGAAACATATTGTAATCGAGGCAGCAGCGCGCTTTTGCCGTGGAGGTGTATTTCTCTAACGGCCGGTTGATGATCGCAGTACAACGTGCCTTTCATCGTCACTTAAATATTCCTCCACGAGATGGTGTTCTTGTTTAGAAATGTGTTTCAATGTGGATGAGCAACAGGGAATGTCTCCAAAGAAAGGAAAAGACCTCCGAAGACCGCTCAAACACCTGGAAATATAGAACGAGTCTGTGTGTTAAGACCGGTATGTGACAATGATCCATAATTCTTCTTACCCACTCTCAAAGAAAGGAGTCTTAACAACGTGTGGTTACAACAAGATAGGGCCAAAGCCCACACCAAGGTTTCGATGGGTGTTTTAAGAGCAACCTTCCCCAAACGAGTGTTCTCCCTGCGAGGGGACGTAAACTGGCCTGCGCTTCCATCTAGTGTACCCCCTTTTGATTACTTCCGGTGTACTTATCTCTAGTCTTGGTTCACATAGATTGCTCCAAGACCCAATAAGACCTAGGGAATAGCATCCGAGCCGAAATTGACAATATCCCGGTCAATATGCTTGAAAAGGTGACTATAAGTTTTCGAAATCGACTGCATGAGTGTATTGTAATGGAGGGCGACATTTGACCCGTTAACGCCCAAATTATTTTAAAATCGGAATTTTTGAAAAATATTTTTAAATTACATTTCATATATCAAAAATAGAGTAATAATGAAGTTGTATCCATTTTCCGTAATTAGCAACTGAGATAATAGGTCATCTATAAATAGATCGCTGGGCGCTTATGGTAGTAAAAGACCAAGTAACTTTCATATGGTTTTATATTTAAAAAATTACAAATTTAGCGGGGGAAATGTAACTTTTGTGAATTTAAAAACAACTAATGAGATTTAAAAGAGAAAATATTGTTTTACTGGTCTAAACTTACTTAGCTACAACTTTATGCAGCCAATTTGTAAAAGTTAAGTGTGATATAATGGAAAATATTTCAGACAAAGAGCTACATTACATTTTGCACAAAATGTAAGAGGTCTACCCTTACATTGTGAAACTGCCATATTCTTTGGTTTTGTCTTTTTTTTATAACATGGTCTTTTCTATCTAAACGCAAAGAGCGTATTACGTTTGATCTTGATGACATCATCTGAGGTCTTCCAATGCCTTTCTTAGAATTCGTTCCCAGTTTGAGGTACGCAACGGTGATATATCTTCGGATGTCTTTTATACTTTTTATATTTCTTTCATGGGTATACAAATTTCTACATTACATGACAGAAATTTTACCGATGGAGTAATCAATTCATCATCATCAAAATAATCTTCGTCAGTTAACTCATCCACATCAGGCGGTAAAGCAATTATATCAGAATCTATTTCCTTAGAAAACATATATTCTAACGCTTCTTCGGCGGTGTGAAACACTTTACGCCGAGACATTGTGGAAGAAATGAAGCGGGGGAAAAATGATATTAGTTACCACTAACGCCCAGCGATCTATTTATAGATCAGCATGTTTAAACTTACATTTTAATAATAAAAACAGTTATTTTTGTAATATAAATAAGCCAGAATAATTAAAAAGGTATTGAAAATGTAAAACTCATGAAAAAAATATAACTTACTTAAAATATTTTTTCTGTTGGATACAAAATCGAAAGCTGGTCTTTGAAGCTTCAAAATGGCGAACATCAGACGCTAGCTGCTGGACTAAGGTGGGAAAGATTGCTTCAAATCTCGTTTAGGGGTACGGCCACATGTGTAAGGAAACCAGCCAATAACCATACGAAATAATTAAAAGATATCGTTTTCACTGGAAGTTCTGAGTGGGAGGTGATCTATAAATAGATCACTGGGCGGTAACGGGTTAACAGACATTGTGTTTAAAACTGTGTAAATTCAAAGTTCGAATTTTGTATGGTAGGTGGAAAATAACAATAAAGTCGAATGAGACATATAGTGCGTTTTATTGCATTTTCAATAAAGAAGTTCCCAGGCCCCATCCTGTCTAAAGTACATATATTGACCAGTAGGATTCTTTAAATAAATACCATGGAACACAAAACCGGTTTAGTCTTTTATCTCTTTCAACACCAGCCGATGGACACCCAACAAACGAAAGATGTCTATTGAGGAAGGGAATACCTGCGATGAGTATGATGGAAAGTAATACTTGACCATTGAGTTTATGTCTTTTTTAAGATACATAACTGCACTTATTGTTCTACATACTGGACAAGTATTTGTTTCGACAAACTACACTCTTTCAACAAAGACTCTTTTAATGTTAAGACCATTTTAAATGGGCTGTCTCTATTTTTTATTATTTTGAGACATTTGTGTTATGATGTTTATGAATTCAAAGGGGTTTCTTAAGGAAATAAGAGTCTCTGAATTCTTACAAAAAAATTTGAATATTTTATTGCAGTAAGAAGTTTTTATTTCAGAATTTTATAGAACTCCATATTGATATTAGTTGAATAAAGTCTTGGTTTAAGAAATCAAAATACATTCCACTCTAATTAATTTTCCAGTAAATATATAACTTTTTTTTTACAAAGTTTCACATTTAATAATTTAAAATAGTTAAATGTATCAAATATTTAGGAAAAAATGCCACAATTATGATTATGTTACATTTTCTTGAAAAATCATTTAACAAATATTTGCTACATGAGATTTAATTTGAAGTCGGCATTCTGGTAATTAATTTAAAAAAATTTGACTTTTAAATAATAGAAAGCATTTTCTAATATGTCTATAAAAGTTAAAAAAAATCACCATGTTACTTAATACACTGATAATAATTGAACGTGTAATTTTCTACCACTTCATACTGCTGAACATGTGCTAGAAAAGAAACTAATATCAATTTAAAAAATAAAAACGTTTATTCCAAGAAATTTCTTTGTTTTAAAGTTATTGACTTTCAGGTAAGACAAGACTCAAAAATTACTTTTAATAATTATGAATTTAAGAATACATACTTTGTTAATTACCATATATGTATTTTTCTACGAAAGTGTCTTTGAATTTCAAAATATCAATTTCTCGAAAATATTCGACTAATAATACCCAGAAATCATTTTTATTTTACTTTCTGTTTGAAAAGTTATGTAGTCACTTAGTTTTAAACGCTTAATTAAAACCATTTTTAATTGAAGAAAATTTTTTCCTCTTACGTTTGTTCAATTTTGAATCCCCAATTTTTAAGCCTTCTTGACATCTATTAACTTAAAAGTAAATAATGTTTTAATCAATTATCGCTCCAGAGTTTTGAAGACTTTTTTCTTTTATCTCATTCTACGTATTTGGAAATATATTAGGTAAAAATTAAATTACTTTAAATAAATTATGCTGTCATTTTAAGACATTATATTATCAATTAATGGCTTTATATATAAACTTGATTTCTAAAAATAAAACTCATTTTCAGTAGTCAGTTTTCTAGAAGCAAAGCATTGCTTTCTCATTTTAGATTATTATATAAATTTAGTTTATGTAAAAAAGGTTCTAAGATACATATTTTACTTCATTTTTAGTATAAAGCTGTCTCCGTTAAATATCAAAGAACCCGAAAAAGTCTAAATGCATTTTCAAATAGAAAAAGTTCCGAATCGCATATAAATTCATGACGGTGTTTAAAACGTGTACATTCATTTATTTCATTTTACGTCTTTTCAGGTAGAAAAGTGTTTTAAATTACAGATAACTCCATGACAATGTAACATATACTTTCATTTTTATTTATTATTCCTGTAAAATACAGAAATATTCTAATATTTTTTTTTCTTTATCAAGATGGGTGAACATCTCATTTCGTATTGCAGTATTGAATGCATATTTTATGCCATCAAATGATTCCCTACTGATTTAAAGTAGATAAATTAAAATATTTGAGTTAGTGATTTTTTTCTAACTGAAAATATGTTTTGAATTAAGATTTTATTTAATTTTACTCGAAGATATCCTTAAATGAAGCATAAGTCTTTCAACACTAAACTCTGTCTGAGAAGCATATTGTTAAACCCGGTACTGTAAAGCCCAAATTCTATCATACAGTTTACAAAAAAAGACACTTAGAGAAAGAATTTTGTAATACAATTTTTTAAAAAAGACATTTTCACTATATATTATATCTTAAAATGAAATAAGGGAAAGTGAGGAAGTCTCGTACTCGAGAAAAAGTTTTAATATTTACATGAATGTCAAAAACAAAGCTAACTAAAGCTCCAGTAATAATAAATAAGACCTATTTGATTTATAAAATCATTTGTCTGCTGTAAGAAATACTAAGTATAATAAGAAATTAAATGCAATGGGTGTTTTAAATAAAAAAAATAATATATGAGATTCCTTTTACACACACACACACACAATTTAGTCAACTCTTTATCAGACGCGGTCATCAGAAAAAGACTAACCTAAATAACTTCTGCTTTTATATCGCAATAAATAAATTTAGCACGGATGTTCGTTACTAAATAGTAAATAAACTTAGGTATATTACAGTAATTTAGTTTCATTGACTCAGGTTAATTACCTACTGAAATAGAATACTTTCTTATTATAAATATATGTACAATATTATGTAAAGAACAGATTAAATGTTTTGTTTCCTAATTTTAATCGAATTCGAATCCTCAGTTTCAGAAATATTAGTACTTTTAAAATATCTTTGGAACCATTTAACTATATAATGCAAAACAAAATGATCATAATATGGTTTTTCCTGTCATTTAACAACGTGTGATAAATCATTTAAATAAATTATTAAGTGCCTACTTCATTCTCGTAAGATTTTAACTTGAGTGCTTATATATAGAGATGAAATGCAATAAAAATTAAATTGTTGGTTTTTCGAACAGTAAAGAAATTAAATAACAAACAGGGTGTTGTACCGATAATATACAGAACCGATAATTCAGAAGGATGACAGTAGGCCGCATGAAGGCGACAAAGCACAGTCCTTTAGCTAGTGAAAATCGTGATAATAGTAGACGACAGGAGTATGATGTACCAGACGAGGGGATGGAGCTCTATGGTAGGGTTGAAGAAGTAACAAGTGTGGAAACTTCCCAAGTGTCTGGAGAAAATGAAAGCGGCTAGCATGTTGTCAAAAGTAGGCACTGCATTACGCATGGTTATTAAACTACATTTGGTAACAATGTAGAATTACACGAACGAGGAATATGCGAAAAGGCACCTCCGGAATGGCTGAGCAGATTGCAACGGACGCTTAGCACAGAAAATGTATTAAGACCATTCTCCGAAGAGGTTATGTCCACACCATACCAATTTCACGATCATCGAACGACGGCTGCAAGAGATCTTATCCTTCCGAATAACGAGGTCAAATGTTGGGGAAAGAACGCACAAAAGGTGTGTATGTACACTTGAACTGGAAGACCGAGTATTGCAACGATTTGCTGAATCGCCGTTGACCAGTACAAGAAAGCGTACGACAATCCTTCGTCCGTCGGTGTCGGCTGTTCTGTGACCTACATGGCTGCAGCTTCGAACAATTCCTATGACAATGACTTCTCATTTCACTTCTTAAGTTGAGCTGGGATGTATTGTCCGTATTATAAACATGCTTTACATCTAATTAATGTATTTCTTACCTATTAATGACTATTTTTATTCAACTCGACATCACACACTTCATAACTGTTTTTGCGATTACTCCGACTAATCGGAGTAATCGCAAACATGCAAGATAAAAAAATTATTTCTATTCACACCTATGACTTTGAAGATTTATTTAATTCCATAGATATTGGGGACATGGTTAAAATTCTCAAAATAGCCTATAACAAATATTCTTTGAATAAACTAATTAAGTATGATAAATATCTTTCTATTATTCATCTAGTACTATATGAAAATTATATTTTTCACAATAACTCTTATTATCAGCAAATTAAAGGTCTTCCACAAGGAGGGCCTGCTAGTAACTGTTTAGCCAATATTTATCTGCACTTTTATAAATATGATAACATTAGTTTCGATTCTTGTTACTTTTTTAGGTACATAGATGACTTAATCATCTTTAATAATATGGTAAATTATGTTCCTAGTTTTAAATATTATCCCCAATATCTGAAATTATTAAAAACCAATTATAATAATGACTTTGCAAACTTTTTAGATCTACAATTAATTGTTAAGAATAATATACTAATTAGTAATATTTTTGATAAAAGAGACTCTTTTGATTTTAACATTATTAAAATGCCTTTTTGTGGGAAAGTAACCTACATCTATCTATTTTTAGAAATATCATCTTAAATTTTATAAAAAGAAATAACGATTTAGTCACAGATAATGATGTTAAGCAAAATAATTTTAAGCTATTCTGCAATAATTGCTTGGAATACAACTATCCAAGTAATTTCATTTTTAAACATATTTCTAAATTATCTCTCTAATTCTCCTTTTTAAAGTTTAAGTATTATTCTTTGTTTTTCTCCGTCTGTTTTTTATTATTTTCAATTTGTTTGTTTTTTTGTTTTGTTTAATTACAAAAAACTATCCAGGTGGCGCCACTAATTTTTGCATCTGGTTTTACCAACTTAACACGTCATTTTTAACGGTCATTTAGTGTGATTGCTCTCGTACGTACAGTTTTTTTTCCGCTCTCCGGTTATTTGCATTTTTTCATGTAAGTTTTTGCTTCATTATTCCTTTTCAAAATTATTTTTATTTGTATTTTGTTAGGATTCATTTCCTTTCATATTTTCTATTATTTTTATTTTATTTTTCTTTTGGTTGCAAATTACACGTGGTTGGTTTTAGGCCTAACTTTTCAATATGGGTATGTTTTCCTGTTATGTATAAAATTTCTGCTGAACAGGGCAAGGTTGGATCCATAAAATATATTTAACCCTAATTTTGCTGGTCCTAATTCAGCAACAGCTTTAGAAATCATAACAGGTCTTCATTTTAGTCTATTGACTCTTTTGGCTTCTTACATTTTAAAGTTCTAATTCTGTTCCATGTTATACATACGCTTAGTTAATTCTTCTACAATAGACTTTTCCATCATTTTTAAAGTTGTGTTTCTTGAAATCTGGTTTAGATCTTCTAGCTTTGTTAGTGATATAATTTTGTATTATCAATTTTATTATGCCATGTATTTCTTTCATTTTATGTTACTATATATATATAATTCAAACATATACAAAATAGTTATAAACCTAAGATAACTAGTCATGATAGTAAAAAGTATATATATATATTTGCCACAGCAATACTATTGCAAACTCCTGGGCTTAGGAAACAGGATTACAGGGGTTTATATATCTCTCTCTCTATATATATATATGAATATTTTAGTTATTACTTGGTAGCGCAATAAAACAATCGTATAAGCACTTTTTTCTTTTGCACGTAACTTCTGAAACAGGAATTTAATGTGGTTTTATTTTTTGTATTATTTTTTTTTTTACATTTTTAATACAATTTAATTTAATGCTACATTTTTCTTTCAATAAAAAATAGAAAAATGCCTAAACATATTTCATTACTTCTTCCAAAAATCTTGTATTTCTCTTAAAAACTTTTTGTAGCAATTATGAAGCTATCTTGAATTATGCTTTTTATATATAAATCCAAATTTACTGCATTTGTGCAAATTTAAAAGCATCTTAATACAAAGTGTTGCTGAATTCGACCGACAAATCTAGAAGGGTGATAGTAGGCGGAATGTGGAAGACAAATTACCACAGATTAGGGGGTCGCAAACCAAGTTTACAGAGAATAATTCGCAAAAAGAGTTATAAAGTACGTGATGTCGAGTGGAATGAAAATGTGAAATAACAGGTACGAAGTATATTTATTAGACTTAAAAACATGTTTTACAATACATGCAAATAATGCATCACAGCATGCTGTCAAAATTGTAACTATAAGTGTCATAGGAATATTTCGTAGTGGTTTTATAGGTCATAGTACAGCTGACACCGACAGATCGTCGGAAGTGTTCTAACAAATTCGGCGGGCTAGTGATGTTAGCTGAAGATACGACGATCTATGGCATGAGATTCTCCCCACTGTATTCACCAGCGCCTCATACACCACCAATTTCAAGTGGCCCCAGAGGAAGACATCCAAACGATTGATGTCCAGGGAGAGTGGAGGTCAAGAAACAGGTACACCGCATCCAATCCACCTCCCGGATTATGTAGCATGTAAGTGGTTACACGTCGCAATCAAAAAATGTGCTGGTACACCATCGTGCATGAACCACGCGTTCTAGGGTGCAATGGCTGGTACTCTCTGCAGCAACTTTGGGAGGACATGCTGTTGGAAAACCATTGAGCCATTAGGTATTTTTAGCTATTGCAGCGTTCAGGCAGTATATGTATATCCCCGCATTCGTTTGGTCCCCACCCTCATTTGCATTATCGTCCTCCCGACACTACTATTCTCACCGACTGAACGTAATTTGCGTCCTCATGTTCTGTGATGTTTTGTAGTCTCCAAGTTGCCTGGTATGCCCCCTCTAAATTTGGCGGTTGAATTTGGCAATACTCTTCCTATGTATACATAAATTGTGCATAGTAGAGTTATCTCTTTTTATTAAAGGATATATTTTTAGGTGCCTATAAAACATGAACTTTCAAACAGAATGTTACAAAATTTAAATTTTGGCTATTTCACGATCAGAAATTTGTACACAGTGATTGGATTTTTTAACGACGTACTTTGAAGCCAAACAAAAACAGCTTTCGATGGATAACATAATTTTGAAGGTTGATCAAATAACATGCATGGTATCTCAGTAGTACAACCACTCACCAAACTTCCATACCATGTCAACTTGAGAGCTTCGTACTGATTGGATATTTTACTAACGACCCACTTGGTAGCTGCAGTAGGGCTATTTGCCACGGATTTATTAATTTTGAATCGTAGCCAAGTGATAACTATGACACGTCAGCTTACTACCCACTCACTAAACTTCCATACCACGCACCCATACCATATAATGAGTATAAGCTTAAAATATTTAATATTTATTAACCCTTATACATGACGAGTATTGTTGTCGCCATGTCCTTCCCGAAGGGAAGGAATGAAAGTTGCCAGAGCTTGAGACAGGTTGGACTTCTACACGATAGATGGTGACACCAACTTTCTCCACAATTTTGGCGTAGAACTGGAAGGGAGGGAAA
Source organism: Trichonephila clavata (assembly GCA_019973975.1). NCBI lineage: Eukaryota > Metazoa > Arthropoda > Arachnida > Araneae > Nephilidae > Trichonephila > Trichonephila clavata. The sequence goes on from BMAO01030041.1 coordinate 24,849, forward strand.
TATTCTTCAGTTCTCTGCACCCTTTCATTCAGCTGCGATCGTCCACAAGACTTTCGGACCCACTGATTTAACGAGCATGTACTCCGTGTGTACTCGGAGGGTATTTGGTGGCATCGGGCATCAAACCCAGACCCTCCGGTCTGGAGTCCGATGCTCTAACCACAAGGCTACCCACGGCCTACATGACGGGTATTAATTATCTTCAGTACCTGTAAGTCCATATCTCAATAACACCAGTCGCGAATTCGTGATCATGGACATTTGGCTACTGGGATCACCGTATTTCATAGTAAACTGATCAGCAAATAAATTTATTTAAAAATATTAATTCAGTTAATTATACAATCCTTCCATATTTTTTTTTACTTTTAATCTACTAACTTTATGTGTGTATTTTGGGCATTCACGTTCAGAATTGTAATAACAAGAATATTCCTTGTTATTTTGACGATCGTATTATTTCTTAAATAAAGAATTAAGTTTTATAAAAATGTTATACATATGAAAACCGAAAGTTATAATTTTTTTACTTAAAGTATGAGTATTTTGCTATTAGAGTGATAGAATATTTTATAATAAGTTAATACTCATTATTAAATGTCTACCTCCACATAAAGCAAAATCTATTCATAAAATTTATTTCAAGTTGCTTAAAAATTAATTTATTGTTCATTTTTATGAAATCATTTATTTTTAAATCAATTTCTGCATAGTTTAAGGGCATTCATTTTTATTTCATCGCTTCAAGAAATTCTTAACAAATTTGTATAAAAGTTTCTTTATGGCGTTGTTTGAAGTTAAACAGAGATATAAAAATTCTAGTGTAACACAGAAAACAAACAAAATAGATTTCATGGTATGCTTAAATTTCATTTCAAATTGAATTAGATGCTAAAACAACAAAAACAACTTTAAGGCTCCGAAAAAATCTAGTTAAGTTTGGAGAAAAATTTAACCACAACTACCGAGAATTTTCAAAAGATAGGACTTTTATTTTAATAAACAGGAATTCTAACAAAATTAATGTTTAGAAACAGTAACATACATAAAAAAGATTTGATTGTACTTTAAAATGTGTATTAAGCATGTTTATAAGAGCCATAAGGAGACATTTTTAAATTCAATCCTTTAAAAAAATAAAAATACACATGAGTACGGGACTCGTGAACTGAATTTACGAACTTCAAAATTCGAACATTTTTATGTACCAAATTAAAAACACGAGAATAAAGAGAACATCGCATTCGTTTTAACAAAGAAGTTAGAAACTAAAAATAGCATTAAAAACTTCTAAATCTTGGAAATGTACAAGCAATTTAATTTTAAAAAGTAATTTGAAAACTGAAAAATAAATTTTATAAATTTCATTAACACACAGTATACATTTTCAATTAGATTATTTCTTGTATTGTCTGATTCATTCACTTTTACAGAAATTATTTATTCATTATAATAATCTCAATACAAATATATTTCATTATAGTAATTACATTCAAAGATTATAATCTACTTTTTTCATTTATATATTTATTTGGATCGTAAATACATTAATACGGAATTAAATCTTTTGTCATTACAATATAAAGTTTTGAATAAAACTTTTTATGTAATTATTGAAATGTATTGGCGGAGTCTAGAATTTAAAAGATGCTGTAGTAGCCTAGAGATCAAGGTCATGGACACGTGCGGGGGGGGGTGTCATGTGTTCTAACCTAGTGCTACTGAAGACCGGTCGTGTAAAGAGGCTGATGCACGTTAAATCTGTCGGGGCTCAAACATTCTTCCGTTGGTATGGTGTAAAAGTTAGGACAGGGCGATGCCAACTCAAATGTCATCCTCGTAACTTGACCATGGTAGAAAATTACGACATCCCTCGCCAAACGTCCTCCTGTAACTGAATAGGGCGTTGTTAATATTCACTCACACACTCTAGAATTTAACAAATAAAAACTGTTCAACATACATTTATACAGGGTGTCACAAAAATACTGACCATAGTGTGCACAAATGTATTACTCGTTGGAAGTTGATGAAAAATGCCCAAAGGACTGTACCTTTACAATCCTGTGGTTTACGAGAAAAACAATGTATGACGTCACAGCCGGTGCAGGGGAAAAGCACCGTATTGACACATCGACAGCAGTATTTGCAAATATTTATAAATATTGATGTTCAACGCATCAGCCGTGCATATCGAGGCAGGCTTGAGTCCACCATGAAGAGGATGAGTGCATATGTTGCCGTGGCGTGGTGTCCACCGCACAAGCAGCATGCAGACGAGCAACAAAATCCATTTGTGTAGCCACTACGTCTCGATACACCATTTACTTGACCCCATAGAGAAAAATCCAGCGGTGAAAGATATGGTGACCAAGTTGATCAAGAGCCAGACCTCTCTCCCTGTCCGATCATCATGCATCATTATTTGCCGCATTTTTTTTGTGAACTATGCATTGTACAGGTATAGTACTCTGGGCATTTTCATATTCTCCCAACAAGGAAGCTGGCTGTGCAGAGTTTGTGCGGTATGTTTGGAACACCCAGTATATAAAGGAGAAGAACTGATCAGATTGTAACAAATTTTGATTAAATATGCTAATAATTTAAATTAAATGGTCATTGTTTGAACATTTAGAGCTTTTGGAGATCATGAAGAGAAATTTTAATTCTAATTTCCGATCGATTTTGAATCCATTGACACGCTTTGGAATGACTCAAGAGCTTTCGCAAAATTCCTGTCTTACCTTAAGACAGGATGTATAATTGGAAAACTGAAGAAAGGAACTAAATCGAAAGATCAATCGATATTTGAGTCGGAAAGCTAAACATAGTTTAATATTTCTGAATGGAATGATTGAGATATAATAAAGTGTGAAGTCAAATCCAGTTTGTTAATAATTGGTTCCTAGAGAATTCATATAAGTACATTCACAAAGTTTACAGATAAAACGACTATGAGAACAAGGTCTAAAATCAGAGCATTCATTAGTCTGATAATCCTCATTTTTGTATACAATTATAAAATCCCTTGCAATAAAATGGACTTGTTCCACCGAGAATATCAGTCTAATTATTAGAAGCACATCTAGATATATCAATGACAACGAGTATATTTAAGTTAAAGGTCACCTGCACAATAGCATCTCCAATCTAAAAAGAACGATCTGTATGCTGTTTCATTCGATAAACGAGATCCTTGTGCTGTTACTGATGGTAAAGTCACGGTATGATCACGCATCAAAAATATTTTGCGCGCAATTTTGTAGCTCTTCTGCTGTGTTCGCGGGAAAGATTTTCTATTGATTTATACTTGATAATATACTTGAATTGAATACTTTAAATATACTTCAATTGATTGAAAACTTGCTCACTAATTCTGTAGTTAAAAATTTGTATAAAATAAACCCGATTGTTTCTTTTCTAAAAAATTCAGGGGAGGATTCATTCCATAAACCATACAAGTTATATGTCGTTCTATCGAATAATTTCTGAGAAATGAAAAAAAGAAAACGAATCTAAAAAAAAACAACAGAAATTAACGCTTTTTAGTGCTGATTTTAAAATTTAAAAAAAAATTGCTTTATTAGCTTACATACTTCGAATGAAGTCAGTCTTTAAATGTTTTGAGCTCTCAGATGTTGCTTGATATGCAACTCTAAACAATTTCCCTTAAGAGAAATATACTGGTGTCCAAAAGTTAAGCATAATTCATAATTATGTGAATAAAGAAGGAACTGTAAATCAGAAAGGTGGGAAACGGGATATGCGAGTGTAAAATGATTATAAAATAAGGAAGCAAATCAAAAGAATGATAATAATTAATTATATTATCCAAAGAAGCAGCTTGAAAGAAAATTGAGCATAGCAATGATTCACACTTTAAAGAAAAAATGAAAGAAAACATTAAATAAAATACTGATGCTGCAGTTTAATAAGGCTTGTGGTCACCTCTGACAGCCAGGCACGCTTTACAGCAATTTACCATACTTGCTATGAGATAATGAATGAGTTGTGGACTCAAACGGTTCCAAGTTCCTTGGAGAGCTCTCTTCAGTTCTGTAACGGAGCTTGGTGGGTGCGAAAGAGCTTGCAATTTGTCTCCCGACATATCCCATAAATGCTCGAAGGGATTTAAATCAGGGGAGTTCGCAGGTCACGGCATGTGCAGGATGCTTTCCGTTTTAAGGAAGTCATCAATCAGCACCACTCGGTGACATGGCGCATTATCATTCATGATTCTGAAGTCAGGACCGACAGCACCTCAAAAAAAGCGAAAATAAGGCTCAAGAACTTCGTCTCTGTATCTTTGAGCTGTCACAGACCCCGTGTTAAAGAAATGGAGGTCTGTGCAGCAATCCATCATGATGTCTGCCCATACCATTACTCCCCTTTATGGAAAATGATGTCTTTCTGTCATGTTTCTTGGTTCAAAACGTGTTCCACGTCCTCTCCATATCGTACCCGCCGGGAATCACTACTCAGACTAAACCGGGACTCGTCACTGAACATCACATTGGCCCACTCTCCCACACTCCAATGTTAATGTTTCAAACTCCAGTTCAAACGAGCGCGTTTATGCGCAGACGTGAGGGGAATGCAAACTGATGGTCTTCTGGCATACAGGTGAGCATGATTGACTCTCCTGTAAACAGTTTGTCTCGAAATTAGTATTCCTGCGACGACTGTGAGCGCCGAACCCAGTATTCTGGCAGTACTGGCCCTCTGACGTCACGCACTTATTGCCAGATATCGGTCGTGGCGAAGAGTTGTGACTCTTGGTCGACCTGATGCTGGTTGTCGGGTAACATCTTTCGTTCTTTGAAACCTCTGTCACAGTCTTGAGAACACAGACTGGTCCAAATTCAGAATTCGAGACACTTCGGTTTGTGATCGTGAGGATTCCAGCATTCCAATGATTCTTCCTTTCGTAAACATGTCCAATTGGCGTCTTTGTGCCATCATTCACTTTGTTTGATGGTTAACAACGTTCCTTCGTTTAGCAGTTGCACGAAACTTGTCTGAACTGCCTATGCTGCGTGAATCGGTTTCTCCGCGTTCCGGCATGCGCCGCTGTTTCGCGCAGGACGTAGTCAACTGAAAAGTTTTGCATAAACCCAATGTTTCTTCTTCACCCGATTAATATCCGCAAGAAATTTTGAATAATTTTACGAATATTTACTCCATGTTTTTTGCGTTTTACGATTTAAGCTTAACTTTTGGACACCAGTGTATATACCAAAATTGTTTGAGCCATGAATTTTAATATAGTCTTAAGCAAAATTTATAAAAACATTCAGAATTCTGCACCGTTATACCCCATAATTTTGAAGTGCCAAATTCCGTAAGTCTGAACCTTTCCGTCTCTGCATAAGAGCAGAGCAGCAAAAGATACTTAAGCAAAACAGCATAAGCAAAATCTACATAGTCGGGTACACATTGCAATGTGTTTTTGTAATTTGAGCTACACTGCAAATTACAACAATATTTTGATTTCATAGCTCTGACATAATCATCCTTAATAAATAAATTTGTAGTAGCAAAGTTAAGAAAAAGAATTAAAGCATTAGTTTTTGGAAAAAATATCTTAAAAAGATGAGAAATAAGGTTAGCTCTCCTGCAAATATAAAAAAAGATACTTGACCACAAATACTTACTGATAAAATCCTAGTCAAATCCACACCTTTAGAAACAGAGGAAAATAATGTTGCCAAACTGTGTAAACAACTCACCTTTCTAACTCAGAAAATTAAGCTTTCTGTACATTTGAAATATGACGATAGCAATTCTCTAAATGGACAGCAGATAAAGAATAGGATCGGAACGTAAAAGCCAATGTGTATCAAAAAGGAAATGGAACAGATATTTAAAGATTAACATTCACTACAGCTAAACGCTATCTAAAACAAATAATGCGAACCAATTTAACTTGAAGAAGCTGAAAGAGATATTACGATATAAGTGAAGTCAAAAACTACATGAAACAGATAAAACATGCTTTATTTTGATGGAATCACAAGAAAAATGCAAAATCATAACTATAAATACAAGTCGAGTAGCCCAAATTGAAATGTAACTGTTATAAGAAACCTTTTTATGAGAGCTTATTCTAAAAACAGTTTTATTTCAGATATAAAGAATAACCTTAATTAAATATATCGATTGTTAAAATATCCAATGAGGTTCAAAAAACTTCCAAAGAATAATTTTCGCACACAGAGATAAGCATTGCGTGATATGAGGTTAAATCGCAGATCTGAAAAATAGGTTCAAAATTAAATTTTTGATGAAATCTAAAGCATATAGTAATACACTTCCTTAGAGGTGCCAAAGTGCATCGTCATAATATCAGCGCTCCAAATTTCCTACCTTTGGGGATTTTATATTTGTTCTGGATTGCGTGTGCGTGTTTGTGTGCGTGCACGTGTGTAAACATACCCATTTGTACGCACTCTTTACGTTATTAGTGTAGATCATTGCTTGTAACGAATAAAAATACAAAGAAACACATTTTAAGACAGTCAAATTATTAAAATAAAAAGAAAAATTAAATTTTTTGTTTGTTTATATCGAATTTATTACGTTTGTAAAATTATGTTATTGAATGTAAGCAAAGTGTTTTCAATTCTCAAACTTCTCAAGATAGTTAAACAAATTTCCATATCTATTCATCGAATACGCGTAGAATAGTATCGATTACTTTTTTTTACAAAATTTCTTTCTCTTTATCTCTTACTCTCCATTCGCATATATTACTCCTTCAAGATTAATTGCAAAAAGACATTTACCATGAATCTACAATGCTATGATTTGTTTCATGGCTTACGCCACGAACTCCTTGGTTGACGATAATAGAGCTGAATTGTGGGTTTGAATCTTATTCTAACAAAGACCTTTATTCGTTATCATTAGACTTCATTATATTAAATTGAATGGAGTCTCAAAGAGAAGACGTCTCATGAGGCAGCTTGGAATAGAAATTTGACGAATGAGATACCAGCTCAGATATCAGCCCGATCAATTGTTGAGAGATCTATTGCCAATAAACCTTGTGTAATTTTAGATCAGTATTAATTCAAATCAACCAATCAACACCTCGATATATTTGTCCATTCATACGCCAAATGATTAAAAGACAACGAGGAACATTTACAGACGTTGAGAATAGGATACCAGTTCATAGAACGACCTCGTCCTCTGACGTCAGCTTATTGGCTATGATTATAAAACTTATATGTCGAACAGAAAGAGACAGTCAAAATCGCGTTCAGTGCAACAAATGCTAAGTAAAAGAAATTGAAATAAATGAATAGCGAAGAATATATTCATCACATTTATACGTTAATGTTTATTAACAAAGTTTTTACAAAATTAGGCGGTAGATTTTCCGTTTAAACAGATGAATTTTTGAAAAGTATTCATGTTCCTAATTAAACAAAAGCAAGATACGTCATAATTATCAGAGTTAAATTAAATTATTTAACTGTCCCTATGTGAATTTAATCTGCTTTTAAGAGTTATTTCAAATTTCTTTTACTTCAATCTCATTTCCAGACGTTATTATTAAATAAAAATCTTTAAATAAGCTTATAAAGCTTCTTTGTAATTACATTACGACACATGCAATATGAAGGTAAATAAAAATATATCTTCTAGCAAACTTTTTATGTCCTTTTATGGCTGGGATGTATGCACATTCGCATACTTTTAATGAAATAATGTTTCCATCCTTCGAAACATTAGCAAAATTAGATAAATTGAATAATTAAATATTGAATCATCAAAAAGAGAAGAAACATTTTACCTTAGTAATTCGAAAGAAAAGCTGCCTTTATTTTGTAAAAAGGAATGGTAACGTTAATGATATTTTTAAATAAGTTTAAGTGCTCGGCATAAACTATTACTGGTTTTTTTTT
>BMAO01030042.1:0-16304 GCA_019973975.1 Trichonephila clavata
AAAATCAAAGAATATGCACCGATCCTTGAAATGGTTGTATAGAATGAAAAAACCTTAAAAGTTTGAAAATTCAAATCAAGAATGTAGTATATTCAAAAAATCATAAAAACTCACCCCAAATCATCCTATTAATAAATGAAATCGATGAACGGTATTCCAATTTCTCAACAATTTTTCATTTCTCCTACATCAATCATAACTCCTACATTATTCATCATTCCCACTAATGCCACGCTATAACCCAAAAGATCAATATTCTTACTTTCGAGTTTAAATATGTAATATTAGATGCAAGCCAGATTGCATTCAAAAAGTTTTTTGATTGGTCATAGAAATTTTGGTTGGTCACTAACAATTTTAAAGTATAGTCGTGTAAACGTTGGTCTGTGTGTGTATCAAAATGTAACCTGTGTGTGGAATGCACATATTCTTCACAGCTGGACCACTAACAAACTGACTTTGTGGACCTAATGTTGTGTGGTGGATCTGTGCATTTCGCAAAACCTATCGTGGAATATGTCGCAAATTGCCAATTTTTATGAGTTTAAAAAGATTTTTAAGAAATGTTTTTGATCTATGTATGATTTCAAGAAGTTGATGGGATAATCACTCTGTATGCAATTAAATAAAAATTTCTGAATGTTCTTGAACTTATCAATATTATGTGTAGTTAAATTATTATTTCTCATCAGGAAATTTAAAATTATGTTTCTAAATATTGATATGTGTATGCAACTATTGAAGTTTGGGATCTTTATAACATTAAAGATAAATGTATCCTTTTTATCATAAATATTGCTATATAGTTTGTTGTCAATGATATGTAAATCTAAATCTAAGAATTCAACTTTGTTCGAGTTAAAATTTGTCTGTATCAATTTTATATAATCCGGATAAAAATCAATGTTAGGTTTAAATTCCCTGTCTCGACCAATAACAATTAAATCATCTATCTATCTATCTATCTATCTATCTATCTATCTATCTATCTATCTATCTATCTATCTATCTATCTATCTATCTATCTATCTATCTATCTATCTATTATATTATTATATAGATAGATATAGATATTTGTGGGACGGCGTCTAGGGGAAGGTTCGATTTTAATGTTAAAATAAGCACGCAAAGTTAAAATAACCTAATTTATTAATAACACAACTAAAACATTTACTGTTTGCAAGGGGTTTTAAATAATTCGAGATAGCACCATACTAATTCCGAAAACACGTACTCTTTCTCAAAACAATGGAGAGACCGATTTCCTCTGACCTGCCTTCGTTCAAGCTTTCGTGCAACTCTCAGTTTTTCTTTTCTGTCCCCTTTATAAATACATGACCTCATCGTATCGCGCAGCTAAAACTCACGTGGTTTCGATTAGTGGTGCCATCTCTTACAATAAAAATCAAAAGAAGTATAAGAAAACATGCACTTTTTTCCTACATATATATATATATATATATATAGGGAGAGAGTGAACTAATAGTAGAAATTGAAAAAAGAGCATGATTTGTCAGATCATGAGAAAAAGAGCATGAAAAGAACCCGGTTTTGCTAGTTTGGCTTAAAAACCGGTTTTTGAAGCCAACTTTTGTCATTGTTTTAACAGGTACATTGTTACAACAATGGATACGAATCTAAGTTGGCGTCGAAAACCGGTAATTAATTTAATTAATTAACCGGTAATTAATAAATTAATATTTGAAAAATGCATTAACATCCAGTGTCATCCACTACAAGTTAAAAAAATTATTTGATATTGATTGGATGAATAGAAAGTATTTAATTAATGATTAAATATATATATATATATATATATAGAGAGAGAGAGAGAGAGAGAGAGAGACCTATCAGTAAAAATTGAAAAAGAGTTAAAAATATATATTCCAATGAAAATATAGATTCCAATGAAAAGTGTATTGGTTCAACAAAACAAGGGATCAATATAAATTATTAGCATGTACAAGGAAATTTTGCGAGAGATAAAATAACTGAGCCGCTATACTACTTTCTCAGGTTTTATGAAATCCTCTACATTAAAATATCTTGGGTTTGTGATTTAATATTTGTGTTGTCTAAAATCCTATTAATTTTTTTTTTTGTAAATTATTATACTGCCTTATGTCTCCGCCCCAACTAAAAATAATTTATACGTATTTACATACAAAAACATAACCTGACATACGCTATTATATCATTCAGTTCCACGTATCGTGTATGTTCTGGGTATTACTGCATAAAATTTTATACATTATTGTTCAGTGTGGTGTCTTGACGGTTGAGCTTCACTTATTTAAATAGTAAAATTCAGTAGAACAGTTGCATCACCATTTAATTCCAGATATCGTGTCACAAGTCACATACACAACAATTCTCGCTTGGCATGAATAACTTTGAGACCAAAGAATGGATGTCCAATTGATTATTGTTCAACTGAACATTAAACATGAAAAACTACCATCATAAGTAATGTATTATATTCCGTACCATTAAATTGCGTAAGTAAATTATCGCAAGCTCACTTCTACATAAATAATAACAGTAATTAGATTATAATAATAGCAATTATTTATCTTTCCTAGCCTTCTCTAGTTCATTGCACAATCACAGTCGCCTAAAACATTTTCCTTGTGTTAGCAAATTGTATTGAATTAATTAGATAAGTGGCTCTAAATAACGAGAGAAAACAGACAATTAGAATTGCCAAGTTGGACATTAAAAAAAATATGTTTCGAATTAGTCAAGATTATTAACACGTTTCCAATTTCGCCTAATCAACCATTTGGTTGGACAAAAGGGGAAGTGAAATTTTTAAATTTAACGGGGAAAAATTTATTGCATTCGGATAGAAAAAAGAAATTTGGCATAATTTAATTTGAGCAGAGTAATTTTTTTTAAACTAATTTTCTATTTGAACTGCAGCATACAATCCAAATTAAAAATTGGCTACAACTACTTTCTACAATATTTATATTTTTTTAAGGCTCACACACCGGAATTTTTAGAGGAATTTGTTTAAATGGAAAAATAATTCTTCTTGTTGTATTATTCACCAAGGTTTTTTCCGTGCTTATTTCGAGAAATAACATTTAAATTTGTAATTAAAAAAATTAGTTAAAATTTCATATAAAAGTAATTAAACAATAAATATTTTTCCTTTTATAAAAATCAAAAATAAAATGTAAAAGACTTTTATTCATGTTGGTATCTATTGTAAAGGGCGAGTTTTATATTTGATATTTAAATTAAAATATTATTCCCGATTTACTCATGTTCGCTATATAAAACTATCAAAATACCAAGAGATTGTAATGCAAAAAAAAGCATAATAATAAATATTTAGATTTTTGTTATTATTATTTTTATTTGCGTATTAGTTTATAAATAATTCTAGAAAATTATCAAATTCTGTTTGAATTTTAAGCTATTATAATGGTGTAAGGAATCAAGAGAATTTGCATATTGTATTTAATTGCATAAAAAGAACTGAACTGAACTAAAAACCACTCCTTCATGATAAAAATGCAAAACTTGTACGACAAATATTTAATCGTACTTGTGTTTGTAGGCGAAACCAGCAGAAAAACAGGCTTTATAAGCGCGTGTAAGTTAAGACGTATTTCGTTCACCAGCACACCTAGGCGAATTTCTTGGTGCTATTTTGAAGCAATCGGTTCAATTTAAATTGTAACAGTAAAAGTGAGTAACCACAAATGTTTAAATGATGGAATGATGTGGCGAATTGTTGGGAGACTAGAAGTAGGCTAATGTCAAGCCCAGATTTGTAAAGAGTTCAATTTAACTCTCAGTGTCGTGTGTAATTTATGGAAACACTTCCAGGATACTGGATCCATTGAGAGAGAGCTTGGGAAAGGTCGTCCAAGAGACACTATGACCAGAGGAGTTCGCAATTTGTCAATTATAGTGAGGCATAGCAGAGGGGCTACAGCTTCTCAGATCTCTCTCTTTATTTATATGCAGCCAGAGGAACACGTATATTAAGGTTGACTGTTCCAAAAAGACTTCATGAGAGAGAGCTTTTTGCCCAAATATCTGCTGTTTGCGTCCCACTCACGTCTACGAACAAGAGAGTCTGATCAGCATGGTGCATACAGCATAAAGATTGGAGTATGGATCAATGGGTGACCGTTCTGTTCAGCGATAAGTCCCGTTTCAGCCTAAACACCATTCTCGCCACACTTTCATATATAGATAGCAAGAGACCCGCTACCTACTCTCCAATGTCCGCGAAATCGACAGTTATGGCGGAGGAGTTTGATGGTCTGGGCAGGCATGATGTTGGATGGCCCTACACCTCTCCATGATAGAAAAAGGCTCTTTCATTGGTGTGAGCTATAGGGATGAGGTCTTGGAAATCTACGTTTGCCTTTTCAGGGGTGCATGTGCCTCCGAGTTCATTTTAATGGACAATAACAGGATACCACATAGAGCTCTTCTGGTCGATGAATTTCTAGAGAGTATGGATATTTGTCGTATAAACTGGCCAGCCAGGTCTCCAGACTTCAACCCTATAGAGTATATCTGGGATGCTCTGGCGAGGGCAATTTCAACACGCAATCCCCCCTCCGAGAACCATCCAGGAAATGAAAGCAGCATTGCGGAACTATCTGCTACAAGAACTAATCAACTGCCTTGTTTCAAGTATGACATCACGCTGCGCGGCCTGTATTGCTGTAAGAGGCGATAATACCCACTATTAACCCATTTCTTTTGTTTATTCTGCAACTACTGTTTTATTCCTTCCAACTCCAACGAGTGTTACGCTCGATCATGCGTGTGTATTGCAATTGTTGAAGGGTTATTTGTTTTGTATTGTATCAATGTATGTACATATCAAATTTCATTAAAATCAGTCCAGTAGATCTAGAAATAATCGATGAAGTGTTAAAATTATCTTAACTTCTTACACCAGTGTACATTATATCCATTTCCCACGAGTTTTTCTAAAATTTAATCTTATTTCTTTCCGAGTTCTTGAAAAAAAAACATGCTTAAAATATGTCAAAGGATCATATTAAAGGGACGATTTGAATACCCAGTTAAATAATAGTGGAAAAAGTAAAGAGGCGTTTCGTTTTTCCAAGCGATAACACTTATAGTGCATATGCTGTCAAACTAGAAATATATTGAAGCGGAATTTCCTACATCTATAAATTTATTTCTTTCTTCTTCACTAATACGGTTTTGACAATCTTTTTTGCGTGCATTTTTTAAAAATATTTTGAAACAATTTTTATTTTATATCTACATAAATCTGTTTTTTTAAAACAAAATATAAAAATCGCAAAATTAATGCTTGTTTAAAATTTTTCATGGACCCAAAAATAAATTGAAATAAAAGAAATTAAAAGATAAATAAGTCTTATAATAAATTACATTTAAAAAATTTAAAAATAAATTTATTCATCAATAATTTAGAAAAGAAATAGGATGAAATATATCTCCTTCCTCTTTCTTTCTCTCTCTATATATACATATATACGAAGACTGTGAATTAAGTAATGACAACATAGGTTTAATAAACTTTCAAGTGCAATTGCATTTCATTTCTTCTTAGTAATCACCAGCTAAGCGTATAACATTTTACCAAATTTCAAAAAGCCGTCACAGTCCATTGACGAAGTACTGGATGTTCATGAAACCAACGGACCGCCCTACTGCAAAGGCGGTTATTAAATCGATAGCCTTGGAGACATTCCTTCAACTTCGGAAAAAATCGAAGTAACAAGGACTCATGTCAGGTGTGTAGACTGAGTAGTCTGTACTATGAATTGACCACTGTCAATGTTGTAGTAAGAGAGAGACATTGTCTACAACATGACAAAGAGTGTTGTCATGCAACATGATAGGGAGATTGTTTTGAAACAAACGTGGACGTCTGCACCACAGAGAAGGACGTAAATGGTGCTGCAGAAATCTGCAATAGTAGTCTCAGTTGACAGTTTGTCCTGCAGACACAGCATGCGAAGAATCACAACCTCCCAGTCTCATCGTGCAACTGCCCTATATGGTAATGAATTTTCAACACAAGCTTCCAGAATTACTCGATAACATTTTTTTTTGCATGGGCAGCCTCGATTTTAAGTCATGACCACTAATTACCTTTTGAAAACATGTTTTAGAGAAATTGAAACGAAAACCTTAACTTTAACGCTGTACAACAACTATCCATCGAACTTTATGCTCTGTTTTTTGCCCTCTACAATCGACAACAGCGTTAATCGACATCCTATTTGTGCATGCCCACCCTTCTGCAAGTTTCTAGGTTAAGTTGCCGTTATTTAATTTAAAGCACTCGTAATCATATAATTTTACTACTTTTAATTCTGTCATTAGGCTAGTTCTACAAGAAAATTATTCTTATTAAACTAAGCTAAACTCAGTGACGCAACAGCCCATAAAGGGTCAAGGCCTACTGTACCAGTTTTAGCTTACGTGACCTTGGATGCTGAGGTGCATGAGCAGATGTTCTGATCAGGTGGTCAGTCTGAAGCTAAACCCCCAGTGCTTAGTTCCCAAGCAAGCATGGTACTCATTTATCGACCCCTGAAGAGAGGAAAGGCTGAATCGACCTTGCCCAACTCGGGGTTTAAAACAAGGATTATTATAATGGTAGTTATTATTAAACAGTTAAATGCTTACCACAAGAACAACCAGCTAGCAATTGAATAGTTTACATGTTTAACATTTTGAAAATAGTTATACAGACAATACTTCAATTTTCTTTCTTTTTTCAATATATTAATGCGTCTATGCCTTTTAGAAAGACTACAGTGTAGGTAACCCCTGTCCGACTGACAGCGCGGACAAACCCCTATTGAACAAATTATCCAACTGTTCATACTAATTGCTCAAATTGTAAGAAAGCAAATTACATGTATTGTGTAACTCTATATTTTCAATAAATTGCAAGCAAGAAAAAAATGTCAAGCCTTTATCCGCAAATTTTAATTTTATTAATTATTGACCGAATTCGGTGACTTCGCAGTCATGCAAATGCTTCTATTTAATTGAAATTTAATTTTAGTTGGTATAAACGAGCTCTTACCTTATTAATTTTGGCGACAATATCAGAACGTGCGCATGCTCAAACTGAGTACTAATATTGACAAAAGGAAGATAGAATATAGAGAAGCTGAAAAGAGGATATGTATTGGTTTCTCGAATAATATAATAACGCAATTGATACACCAAAACATTTTAAATTGATATTATATGTACTCTACTGATAATTAAAATTGCAATTTTAAGATGGAATGGCATTGACAAAACTTTGCTAATTGCGTGTACAACATAGTTAGAAAAAACACTTGGTTAAATTTGTAGGGAATTTGGGGATGTACTCGGTTTGAAATGAACAAACACAACTGTTTAGCCTGACAGATAAAATAGCTCTAATTAGGTTAGACATCGAGTCAAAGGTTTCTCTGACCTATATGGGAAATTCATTCCATGCAGCTTCAAATCTTACCACACTTAACCAATGGTAGTGGATGGAGAATGGTGGTATCGTAATCTATCACTAACTCATGGCTAGATATTTGCAACGGGTGAAATATCAGGAGAACGTGCTGACTGTGTAAATGTCAAATACTCTTTGTGTAAAAGTAGGTCAAAACAGGTCGTGCGAGGAGCGATATTCCTTTTAATGTAGATAGATGTGTAGTGTACTTTCATAATATCGGATCATCATAAATCACCATTAATCATAATATCGGATCATCATAAATCACCATTAATCATCATATCGGATTCTTACTAACGGTGTAGATTCTTGATCCCTTGCATCTCATTGGTCGGAAGAAATGTCTTCTGGCATTTCTTCTGTCCTCCCAGAATTCCCTCTGACGAAGGGAATATATATATCCGAACATTTTATTTTGATTGTCGTGTTGGAAATAAAGTTTATTTTTTATAATCCTGCCATTTTTACTTTGCCACTCCAACACACACATCCTCCTAAAATGGTGACCCGCATTCTTTGAATATAAAATTTAAAAAAAAAGTTAACTTTAAACAATTTTTTTTAACGCTGTCTGTGCTTTCCATAAATATGGAGGATATTTCGGCTGTTAAAATTCCAGCTTTTGTTTCATCAGACCCCGCATTATGGTTCGGAATGCTCAAATCAACCTTCGAACTGGCAATTCCAAAGCCGATTACCGACGAACGCACTAAATATAATTATTGCGTAGCGCATTTGTCTCCCGATGCGCCAATGGCCTTTCGAGACGTAATTCTTTCACCTGGAAGCACAAATCCATATTCTAAATTGAAAGAGGAAGTCATTGCCCGATGCGGTGAAACTAAAATCCAGGATATTCGCCAACTTTTAGCCGGAGAACAGTTAGGAGACAGAAAGCCATCGGAATTATTTCGTGTGATGCAGCGACTCTCAGAATCGCACAATGTGGCAGATTCACTTCTCTTGGAATTATTTCTACAGCAGTTACCGCCTAATGTTCAATCTATCCTTGCAAGTATTCAACCTCTCACAGCTCAAAAAGCTTCAGAAGTAGCTGATCGCATTTTAGAGGTAGCACCTGCACAGGTAAGTGCTGCATCAAAATATTCCAGTGCCAATTCTGATAATTGTAGTGAATCGGAACTCCTCAAAGAGTTAAAATTTTTACGGCAGGAAGTGAAAGAACTTCAACGATCGAGAAGTTTTTCTAGAAATCGTTTCAATTCTCGCAATCGCGGGAAAAGCCCTAAGCCAACAGCATCAAATTTATGTTGGTATCATTATAAATTTTCCGAAAAGGCAAGAAAATGTATCCAGCCCTGTTTCTTTCCAGGGAAACTTGAACGGGCAGGAGTAGCGGCGACTTATGCCTTGCCTTCGACTTCCTGTCGCCTTTTCGTTCACGATCGTAAATCCAACATTTGTTTTCTTGTTGATACCGGAAGCGATTGCTCAATCCTTCCCGTTAATAAAACTCAAAAACAATCTACTCCAGTGCAAACTTTTATTGCTGCGAACGATACACCCATTCAAGTGTATGGCCGTAAATTAATGTCATTAGATTTAGGATTAAGAAGAAATTTTGTTTTTGGCATTTTTTATTTGTAATGTGTCTAATGCTATTATTGGTGCAGATTTCTTACATTATTTCAATATAAAACCTGACTTAAGAAATCGTAGTTTATTTGATACTTCTACAAAATTAAATTGTAATTGTATTGTTAGAAACTCTAAAATTTTCTCTATTAAAACTCATGTTATTGATAATGATTTTTCTAAATTGTTGAATGATTTTCCAAATATTGTAAAACCACCTTGTGCAAACCAAACAGTTAAACATAATGTAGTTCACTATATTGATACTTTTGGATCACCTGTTTGCGCTAAACCACGTCGCATGGCTCCAGATAGGTTAAAAATTGGGAAAATGGAATTTCAGCACATGCTGGATTTAGGCCACATGCGCCCATCCAGCAGTAATTATTCTTCCCCATTGCATATGGTTCCTAAAAAGAAAAGCAATGATTGGCGCCCTGTTGGCGATTTTAGAGCATTAAATGCTCAAACTAAAAAGGATAAATATCCGATTCCTAGCATTCTCGATTTCACAAGTGAACTACATGGGACAAAAATATTTTCTCACATTGATCTCGTTAAAGCTTTTCACCAAATACCGATTGCTTCCGAAGATATACATAAAACTGCTATTTGTACTCCATTTGGTCTCTTCGAAAGCACTCGGATGCAGTTTGGTTTGTGCAATGCGGCTAGTACTTTTCAAAGATTTATTGATGAAGTTACTCGTGGTTTAAAAGGTGTTTATGCATTTATTGATGATATTTTAATTGCATCTGAAAATATTCAAGAACATACTACTCATCTTCGTGCCCTTTGTGAAAGACTTGATTATTATGGCTTAACAATTAAACCTTCAAAGTGTAATTTCGGAGTGGATAGTTTAAAATTTCTTGGATTTTAAGTTTCCAGCGAAGGTATTTCACCCCTTCCTGATCGAGTCGATGCTATTCAAAAGTTTCCTAGACCTAATACTATAACACAATTGCGTAGATTCTTAGGAATGTATAATTTTTATCGTAGATTCATTCCTAAAGCAGCCCACATTTTAGCACCCCTAATAAAATTTTTAAAAGGTCACACAAACAAAAAGAAACGTTCTCGTGCATCTAAAAATCCTCAAACCCCTCTTGAATGGACTCAAGAAGCGGAAAATTCATTTTTTGCTGCTAAGACAGCATTAGCTGATGCAACTCTTCTTAAGCATCCGATTCCTAGTGCTCCTTTAAGTGTTTGGACCGATGCGTCAAATTTCGCCATTGGCAGTTCCTTGATGCAGCTCTCTAACGGTAACTGGGAACCAATAGCATTTTTATCTTTAAAACTTTCTAAAACTCAACAAAATTGGTCTACTTATGATCGAGAACTTTTAGCTATATATACTTCAATTAAAAAGTTTAGACACATGCTTGAAGGCCGTGAATTTAGCATATATACAGATCAAAAACCTCTAACTTATGCTTTCAAGCAGAAACCAGAAAAATGTACCCCACGTCAACTCAGACATCTAGATTATATTTCACAATTTTCTACCGATATTCGCTATGTAATCGGAACAGAAAACAAAGTAGCAGATGCATTATCTAGAATAGAAATTGATGCAATTATAAAACCACCCAGTTTAGATTACAAAAAATTTGCTCAAACCCAACTTCAGGATAATGAAATTCAATCCTTCCTTCAACCTGATTCTTCTATTAAACTAGAAAAACAATATTTTCCTCTTGAAGATGTTTCTTTGTATTGCGATAAATCACTAGAAACCCCTCGACCTTTCGTCCCTAAAATTCTCAGACAAGTGGTATTTCAAAATTTGCATTTCCTATCTCATCCTGGAATTTCAGCTACTACTAATTTAATTTCTAAGCGTTTCTTTTGGCCAGGAATGAGGAGAGACATTAAAAACAGAGTTCGAGCTTGTGAAAAATGTCAGAGAGCGAAAGTATTCAGACATACCAAAGCTCCACTTAGCACATTTGCTCTACCCGATGCTCGATTTGCACATATTCATATTGATTTTATTGGACCATATCCACCATCCAAAGGATATAAATATTGTCTTACTATCATAGATAGGTATACCAGGTGGCTTGAAGTTATTCCTACCGAAAACATGTTGGCAGAAACCACTGCTCGTGCACTTTTAAATGGTTGGATTTCCCGTTTCGGATGCAAGGGATCAAGAATCTACACCGTTAGTAAGAATCCGATATGATGATTAATGGTGATTTATGATGATCCGGTATTATGATTAATGGTTATTTATGATGATCCGATATTATGAAAGTACACTACAGAGTATCCCCCCAGTGACGAAGGGAACGGCATGAAAATATATACAAAAATAAAGCACTGCAAAATACATAAATTGCACACACACTCGCCATAACAACAAACATATCTCGTTCGTTCGCCTATCCACCGACTCACTGGTGGGGGAGTACTGTGGCGGAATCTAAATAAGCCAGTAACAGCCTCCGGACAGGAGTGATCACTTTTGTCTAGTGGTAAGTTACGCGCTTACGAATCGGAAGGTACCGAGTTCAAACCTCCGATAGATGACTGTCTTGTGAGGCTTCGAGGATAGGGCAGTACTACCGTTCTTGAAATTTAGGAAATGCAATACAGATTGTTGCAATTTGTGTCTCTGTGGATATATATATCATAATAAAATATATTCCAACTTAATTTTGATACTTTTTGGTTTCAGAGAAGCAAAAATAAATAAATAATGATATACTCGTATGTGTTCTATGTCTAACCTTATTACATTATAATACTTCATAATAAGTCTGGTAATCATAGTATTCTTAATACATCATGACGCATGCAAATCCTATTTTTCATTTAATAGTCTTTTGGAAAGATTTGGTTTTCTTCTTTTAATATATTTTTTGGTTAGTGTTAAATCATATGTGAAACAGGAAAACAATTAATTCCCTCTTTTTCAATAAGATAATAATAATAATTACTTTTTAGCATGCAAATTTCCATTCCTTTTACATTTACCATCTCACATCATCTCCCTCTTTCTCAAAGGGATTCGTCAGCTGCTAAAATGTGCGGATTTTGCGATCAAAATACGCTAGTTTTTATCTGTTATGAAGCAAATAATGCCACAAAAAAAATAGTGGTGATGTAAAAATGTTTTTTCTACTCAACTTTGATGTCTATTCATTCAGACAGATGCATTTGACAGTATGGAAAGTTTACAGAAAAATTACTGTTTCCCATTCTTGGAAATATTTGTTCAGAAAATTTCTTCCATTTCTTCCATCTCTTTCAAAATAAAAGGGGAAAAGGAGGTAGATTATCTTTCTAATTTAAAAGTAACTTTTCAATGTTTTCTTGTATCTTTTAAGTCTTTAAAAATTTTTATTTGTTGCCAAAAATGACAAAAATCTAAAACTCTAATCTCACATTTTATAATCATTTATATAAAGTATTTCAATTCCTAATCGATTCTCTTTTTGCAAAATTAAAGTTGGAAAAACAGTTATTATGAAACAGAAATCAATTTTATTAACCCGCAGGCACGCACTCGATATTAAAGTTAATGGTCGGTTTGTTCCTATTTTGGTTTATATTTCTACTTTGGTTTATATTGCTCAACATTACACTAAAATAGACAATACCCCGGGAGAAGGCACGCAATTGATACTAATATAAGCAGTAGCACGGGGTGACTGAGGCACCCCAATCCATTTTTTTTGTTAATTTTTTCATTGAACATGTTAAGAATCGTAATTATGGTGAATAATTTAACCAAGAAAAATTATACTTTTTCAATGATACTTTGAGATAAAATATCAAACTGAACGAAGAAGTTTCAAAAATGCACGTGATTTTAATAAAGGACACAAATCTAAGAAAATTTTCACTAACATTACAGTAGTGTTATTTTCTGGTAAAACTGTCATATTTTGCTCAAGTTATTGTAGATTTATAGTACTTTGATGATCAACAAATAGTATGTTGAGGTTTTACTTCCGTATGTATTTTTGACAGGGCGAACATTTTCTTGTGGTATTCTTTTATATTTTCATATCTTTCTTGATAGAGCTCTTTAGACAGCATTTGAAAATTTTCCTTTCAACTCAAACGTTTCATGTGTTCATCGCTTTTCTAAAACTTACTTTCGCTATCATGATAAATATGCATTCTTTCAGCAGGTTCTTCCCTCTCCTGGTCAGTTTCGATTTATTTCAATAGATTTCACAGATGCCCATTTCTTTCTTTATATTCTGCTCATTTACATTTATACACCATAAAAGGTCGTACAACACAGCAATTAAAACAACTAAGTTGTTCACTGGAGAAAAATGTAGCCTGTTCCTAGAAAATGTTTTGGAACAAAATGGTCGCTAGGGAACTCAGTTAAAACAAATAGCTTAACTCTCAAAAATAGCAACTCTCAAAAAAAAGAGAGAGATGTGACAAATACATTTTAGTTCCCATGAAGTCTGTCATATATGAGGATACTGTCAAGATCATCCGTAACAAATAAAAGTTTTCCCAGAATTAACGTTTTCGTGAGCCCGGGGTGGCTCTGTGCCCCCCTGCCTACTCCTGGGTTCAGGCAGATAAATTATTAACGATTTTATGAGAAAAGTAGGATTAATCTTGCAAACGATATTTTGAGGGGGAAAAATAATTTACTAGCATTTCTCTCTCTCTCTCTCTCTCAAACAACTTTTATATATTACACTTTTGCAAATAATTTCCTTTGTATACGAGACTGGTTGAATTCGAGTGCATTTATACAATAAATGAATAATTTGTTATCCCTTTTCTTCGTTTTTTCCATTAAAACTTTAAAAGGAAATATTAATCAAATATTGTTTGTCTGGAGAACTTCTTTCTGTAAAGCAGAAATAATTTATGCTAAATAAAACTAATATTTAATGTCGAGCGAACTGAGTTTAGGAGACAGAGAGAGAGAAAAAGATAGGACAGCAATTGTACGTTTTGTTAGAATACATATATATATATATATTTGGATCAAAGCAGTTCCTAAAAATTAATTGAATGAATCGTAGTGAAGATTAAGGAATGTAGCTGATTATCTGTATTCATATATAAGTATTTTTTCATTATATAAATTGTATAATAAAACAAAATAATGTGAGAAAGTTGTTCTATCTACAAGGGCAAAAAAGAAGAATTTGGATTCTAGAAAATATATCAATTGAAGATACCAAAAAGTCTACGGACTAAAATGGAGAACTATTACGATTTCTAAGGCTGTCGCTGAATTAGGTCAGATAAATTAAGGTTAAGCAATGCTTTATGATACCACCTTCCCTGTACAGCCGAAATTTTCGCCATAATAGAAAAAAAAAGATCATTGTTGAAAAGTTAGGATTAGTTGTATCAAACATGGAACATCAAACAGTAAAATAAAATGAAAGAATATATATATATAAATAATCAAAATTTCTCTGCAAGACAGATATGAATAAACATGATCATATTGCAAAAAATTGAAATTGTAAGAAAACCAGACAATAGCTTTTAAATGGAGATAAGAAAAATTAAAATAATAGAGATAAATATAAAAAAATATATATAAAAGCATGGATGCTACAGTATTATAAGCATTGCTGACTTAGGACAGCTCAAATATTATATAATTAATATAAAAGTGGGGTGTTATATATACACATATATCTATCTATATTCTAAAAAACTCTACATTACCGATTTTAAAACAAAATCACGCAGTCTTGCATGAACCACATATTCTGATCAACACAAAAGCTTTTACCAAAAACCATGTGACTCTAAAAGCCTCAGGTTCACAAAAACTATAAAAAACTTAGTTCCCCAGAGCGAACAAAGAATGTTTTTGTGAAACGTCCTAGATGTTGCATGTGTTTTTCAGCGTGTACTTGTGTTGTTTTTTCATATTGGTTCATTTTCTGTTTGCATAAGCTAAATGTGAAATTTGAAGTAAAAAACCATTTTCTCCCTAATTGTTCAACCATTTCAACCAGACAAGATATCCTTTAATTACCCAAATTTTTTAATGCAAGGGAAACCATTTCATAAACAGTCACTGAATTCCGAAAAAAGTACGTTATGTGTAAAATTCGTTAAATAAAGACTTCTCTTTTAATTTACTTCAAAAACCCTATAAAACAAATTTTAAATACGTAAACAGAACATATTAATAAAAAAAGTAATTATTCACACTTTTTTTTTGTAAATTAATATCTATTTATTCTATGAATTTTATCCATCAAAAAGAAAAATTCAAGGAAAACAAGGGAGAAAAACATTGCCCATGAATACACTGTATTTTGAGCTTTGAAAAACGATTTCATGTTACAAATAATGAAATTTAATGACATTTTCTAAATTTTGAGCCTACAAGTAATTTAAACATACATTATTTTATAACGAGAAAATTTAAGCACACATTACCACACATGCTTCCTTAAATATAATTACTGATGAAATCAATTAAGTGAACTTTTTGTTTGAAAGAATATGGTAATTTAATTGCTCTAGGTAAGTTAGGCACCTTGTAAAACTAGTTCAAGGCTATTGACCACCATAAAATGAGGTTAATACAGAATAATCTGAAATATTCAAAAAAATATTTTTAAAATAGGAAGAAAAATATTTAACCACGAGAGAAAAAGTTCGTTAAATAGAAAATGCCCTTCGCTATTTGTAGATTATTTTATGAAGAAAATAGGAAAATGTTCTTAATTCCAAGAAAAAGTTCGCAAAATAGAAAAATTCGTTAAATAGAGGTTCGTAAAATGGAGGTCTGACTATATATATATATATATATATATATATATATATATATATATAACCCGTAATAATATATACAAATAGCTATAAACCTAAGGATAACTAGTCAAGACAGTAAGAAATATTAGCCACAGTAGAACAATAGCAAACTCTTGGCCATAGGAAACAAGATTTCAGGTTTAACCAAAGTTTTGTGACTAGTCAACCTTAACCTGTTATTTGCCTATACACTGGGTCATAGGGAATGTGGAAAAAAATATTATAGAAATGTAGTTATATATATTACTAAATAAAATATACAATAATATTAATATATAAACACTCACAGCAACAAAGGTGATAGTTTGCAGCAAAGTCTAAAGTTTATTTATGGCTCACTGAAAGTAGTTTCAGTAATTTCTTCAAACTGTTCTTTTTCCAGGTTTCAGTTCTAGCCGAAAAACAGACAAAGGTACGAAATTGAATATTCAGCACAATA
>BMAO01030043.1:0-22930 GCA_019973975.1 Trichonephila clavata
TAGCGTAACATCGACAAATTTTTTCTAGATGTCAGACTCAGTTGATTTTAAACTCTGTTTAGCAAGACGTTACGCTTTTTTCTTTTTCTAAAACTGTTTTTAGATTTTGCGTTGAGCGTAGTTGTTTAAAATTTTTTATTATGTTTTTGAGTAAACTTCGACATCGAAGAAATTTGTGAAGAGGATATTGCAGCACGTGATTTTAAATTGTCTGGGAATACCAATACGTGTTAACAAATCAAAATGCTTCCAAGCCTATTTTTGGATATGTGGAATTTGTATAGCAGTTCCAAAAAAATTTAACTTGGACCGTCATTTCAAACAACTGTATAGTTTTTCAACAGCAAATATCCTCTTAGATCAAATTTGCGAACGGAATTTATCAATAAAAAAAAAGAAATCTTTAGCCGGCCAAAATTTTTGCTCCAGAAGAAAAATGACGAAATGGAAACATTGGTGAAAGCTTCTTATGAACTTTCTTTGCTGTTAGCCCGCATGAAAAAACCATATTCTGATGGAGAGGGGATAAAAAAAAGTAGCCTTTTATAATTTTCGCCTAAAAAGACCGGTGATCTAAATGTTAAAAAGATGGTTGGTAAAATAGCTTTGTCTAAAAATACCGTCAAGCGTCATATAGATGACATGGGCCAGGATGTTGGAACACAGATTGTCTCTGGACTTCAAAATTGCAAACATCTTTCATTAACTTTGGATGAAAGCTGTGATATTACAGACACAATGCGCAGTTAAGGATCCTTTGAGCGTTACACGAACAATAATTTTGATACTGTGGAAGAACTTCTTCATTTGCGCCAATTAGCAGGTGAAGACATTTTTAAGGAACTTGAAAATGTAATTGAAGTTAACAAAGTAGAATGGACAAAATTAGACAGTGTTTGCACAGATGGAGCGCCTTGTATAGGTGGCACAATAAAAGATTTTGCTGCATTGCTTGAAAATTATTTGGGAAGAAAAGTTTACAAGTATCATTGTATTATTCATCAAGACGCTCTTTGTGCCAAGGACTTAAAGTTGTCTTTCGTTGTTAACACCGTGGTGCGCTGTATCAACAAAATACGAGCTCGTGCATTGAATCGATGAAGATTTCGTACGCTTTTCCCTGAAGAAAGGGAAGAAAATGGCGAGTTACTTCTTCATTGTAGTATGCGCTGGCTTTCTAAAGGCAGTTCACTTGCGAGATTTTGGAGTTTGAGGAATTGTGTTTTAGAATATCTGGAAGAAAACGATGAACTGCCCAGTGAATGCTCGCTCCTCAGGAGTGAAATTTGGCTGTGGGGCTTAGCTTTTCTTACCGATATAATGGAATATTTAAACAATTTAAATTTAAGATTACAGGAGAAAAATTGTATTTTTCCTACCCTAGTTGGTCATATATCTTCTTTTGTGAACAAACTTTTGATTTTTGTCTGGATTTTGTAGAGAAAAATTAACTTATCTCGCATTCATACATGCAGGAATTATCTGCCAAAGTTAGTAATGTTTCGAACTATGATAGATTTAAAAAATTAATATCCCTTTTGCAGGATTCTTTCAGTGCCAGGTTTGAGGATTTTAAAGATAACAAAAATACTGAACTTTTCACTAATCCTTTTTCGATTTCTCTTCCAGACTTTAATTGTTACCACCTCAGGTACAAATTGAAATTATTGACCTACAGCACCATATTACCCAGAAAAACAATATAAGGAAATTATTTTAACCTCAAATGATCCGAATTACATTGAATTTTGGAAATTTGTGCCACCAAGCAATTTTCCAAATTTACATGATTTAGCGGCCAGATATTGCTGTAAGTTTGGATGAACATATGTTTGTGAAGCAATGTTTTCTGTTATGAATGTGGTTTAATCAAAATATCACTCAAAATTAACTGATATACACCTAGTTTTGTTAGCATCTTCATTAACTGATCCAAATATAGATTATTTAGTAAAAAAACTACAAATTCAAAAACCACATTAAGAAAGTACTGACTGCTTAATAATCATTTAAAATTAAATGTTTCGTGTTGCTATTTTTATTTTGTATCTGAGCTAACTGATTGATCCTGTGAAAATTTATCAACTATAAAATATATACTTTTGTTTCATTTGTTATACCATTTTTTTTTACATTTCCCTATATAAAACTTGCATTTGAAAATATGTTTTTGGTGGAAGTAACCCATAATAAGCCTATAAATAACATTTTTTTCACTTTTGTATATTTTTTAGTTTGGTGGAGAAGTTGGAAGTGGCACGCGTAACTTTTTTTTTATCAGATTGTGGCACGCTTCCGAAAAAGGTTGGCCACCCCTGCGCTAGTGGGAAGTCCTTCCCGCAAGCTTCTCACGAAATGAACCTGAACTCATGTGAAAGATGCGTTCGGACTTCGCCCGGCTCGTGCAGGTATTGTGTATTGAGCTCGTGCAGGCACATATTTTTTTCCCCCTGTAAATATATATTTAACGCATTTTTGCTTTTAATTAAATATATTTTATACAATTCTTCCAATGTGAGTCCCTTCCCCGTTTGTGTTAATTTACATATATATTTATTAGAGTGGGTCGTGGTTTTCCGGAGTGAAACATTTTTTAATAATTGGGACCTACTTATGCAGAAAAAATGTTCTATTGTATTGAAATTATAAGGACGAAACTTAAAAAAATAATTTAAAAATTTAATATTGTAACAAAAGAATGGTATTTTTGACAAAATAGAAACAGATTCCGTTTTGTTTAGATGATTTTCGTTACAAAATAAATTTATTTTTTTTCACTATATAAATAGCCAGAAGCGATGATAATTGAGTACAGAATATTCAGTACAGCCAACAATACATTGTACGTTACAACATTTCATTAACACCACTCTTTCTCTCGCCGCACCTTCGAATCAGTCTGATCTAAGATATTTTTTTCGCTTTCGCTTTATCGTGCACTGTAAATTCGAAGACTGATTTTTTACAAAATTTATTCTATAGACCTTTTGAATGTATATGATGTTTCTTTTTGTAACTACTAAGCAGGTGTCCTTTCATTGCGATAATCGTATAAAAATAAGTTGTGCTTGCTTTTCTTTGAAAAAAAGAACTTTGAATATATCTACAATAAAAAATCACAAATTCCTGCACAATGCTTCCCTTTTAGCAATATTTAGCATTAAAAAAAGTATTTTTTTGTTTTCCCTTTCATAAAAACAAAGAACATCTTTTCTGCTCAAGTAGGCTTTGAAAAACTTGGAAAAAAATCGATCTCCGCCATATATATATATATATATATATATATATATATATATATATATATATATATATATATATATATATATATATATATATATATATATATATATATATATATATATATATATATATATATATAATTAGAAATTATATACAATGACTTTAAAATTTAATATATACATATATTTCAAAAAATATACACAAAATAGTTATTAACCTAAGATAACTATAGTCATGATAGTATAATGTCTTAGCTGCAGTAGTACTAAAGCAAACTCCTGGCCTTAGGAACCAGGATTGCAGGTTTAAACAAAGTTTTGCGGCCAGCTAACCTTCACCTGTATTTGCCAATACTCTGGGTCATAGGGAAAGTAAGAAATTTCTAGAGAAGTTTAACTATCATTATAGATAAAACCATATTCTAATAATGTAAAACGATAATATTATAGCCTATAATAATTACTGGAATATTAAAAAATCAAAGCTAAAACAATCAGATAAAGACTTACCACGTGAGTACAGCAAAAACCATATTCCCGGGTGATAGAAAGATGAATATCAGTAATACCTGCTTATTCTGATAGACGCAACAAAAATTAGAAAATTATGTACGACTTTAATTCACTATATATATATAACATGAAGAACAAAGAACAGAGTCTCATTTTTTAATTAATAGTAAAATATTTTTTGTCGCCATTGCTTGAATTTCATTAATTTGAATTTACGGTGAAAACTTTAATCAATATATTAATTTAATTTTAAAATTACATTAAATTTTAAGGAAAGATTTCGGAATGCTTAATAAAATAACAAGGTCGTTATTTTCAGTAAAGTAGCTGTTTCTTAGTACAGAAATTAATTGGTACTTAATTTAGAATTAAAAAAATATGTTAAACTAAAAAGAATAAAAAAAAATTACTTTCAAATTTTCCACACATTTATTAATTAAAAAACACTTTTACATATAAGTTGTAGTTCTCATTTAATGAAATAAATATTTAATTTACAATGGACAATTCAAAAATTTTGATTTGTGAATATTCTAAATAAATTAAATAAGTATATTTGCATTTCTTAAAGCTTGATTCCAAGAAAAGAATCATTTAACGAAACTTTTTTTGAAACGTAATCTTTAGTACATTTTGGAAAAACGGAAATAACATTTTGTATTGATATTTTTCGGAATATGATAATTATTAAATTAAATATTAGTTAGAATTATGAAATCGTATACATTGGCTTATATATAATAATTTTGAAAAAGCTTTTAATGAAAACTGTTATGTTAAGTAAAGTTTAAAGTCGTGAATGATGTCTTCAAGTAAAAATAAATTATGAATAAACGCGAAGGAAGTTTTTTTCCCTAGATGCTAAAAAATTAGCTTCTCATCCTGGAGTAAGAAATAAAGAAAGAAAACAAAACTAGTTTAGAAAGAAACTAAAAGTTAATCTATTCCAAATTTGAAAAAATGTGCTTACGCTTCAATGTCATCTTCATCTTTTTTCACTTTTTGGTGGCGGCTGTAAAAAACGAAGGGAAATACATCAGCGAAATGTGATAAGTAATAATAAAACTGCTTGAGGTAATAAAATTTAATCTTCTAACAAAAGAATCCAAGGAATTATTTTTACACTTCACAGATAATTAAAACAGAAATTGCTTAATTCTAGCAAAAAAGGTTTTTTTTACAAAATAATCACTTTTTCTTTGTCATTGTAGTCTCAAGAAAGATTATATAAATTAATAATAATACCCTTATTTAATTTAAGGCTTTTCAAATGTTAGTTTCTATACGATGTTGAAAATGTA
Source organism: Trichonephila clavata (assembly GCA_019973975.1). Lineage (NCBI taxonomy): Eukaryota > Metazoa > Arthropoda > Arachnida > Araneae > Nephilidae > Trichonephila > Trichonephila clavata. The sequence continues at coordinate 5,054 of BMAO01030043.1, forward strand.
ATTATTCACAATGAAATTAAATGATTCTAAGCCAAATATTAATTTGCCCTATATTTTGCCCTATTGTGTATTTAAGAAATCATGAAATTAATTATATTCTTTTATTTTCTTAAATAGTTTACATTGTATTGTAAGACATTACGGTATATTGTTAATGGAATAATTTACATTGAGATGTGATTTTTCAAAATCTTCTTACATAATTACATAACTTAATTTCAACATTGCTTAGGGCTATGGGTAGCCTAGTGGTTAGAGCATCGGACGCCAGACCGGAAGGCCTGGGTTCGATGCCCAATGCCACCAAATACTCGCCGAGTACAAACAGGAAACGTGCTCGTTAAATCTGTAGATCCGAATAGGGTCGCCATCTATCGTGAGCAAAATCGTGCTGTCACCTTCATGGGCTCAGAGCTTAGGCTAATGACAGACGTATCTTTAGCTCATTGCCTTGATGAATTTCCTGGGCCTTGATCTGACTACGTCAGACAGGTGAAAACAACACAACATTGTTTCTTAAATATGTTTTTGCCGTATTTGAGAATTTCATCTAAAATTGAAAGCCACCAATGCGCATTAAGACACAAACACACGCTCAAATACCCAGAAAGAAGAATTAAGAAGACTTAAATCCTATCAATGCTATTCAGTATTTGAGATCAGTTTTGAAAGGTTTGTGAAAATCTCGAAGTTTTTTTTTCTTTTAAGAGTTCAAAATATTGATAATATCTTTCCGTTTTGATAGACAACTGGAAACATGTCTAATAAAATAGCTTGAAAAAAAACCACATCAAAAGTATTATAAACGATATTAAGGCCACTGTTCAAAAACACTATAGCATAAATGATTTAATATGAAATTAACAATGCTTATAAACAAAATGCTCTTAAGGAATTTTAAGAGAAAAAAAAACTTTTTATAAGAGAGAGAAATACTTTTTATAACACTATAGTGCCATTAAGGTTTAAAATTCTTAAAACAAGTTCTATTATTTGGTTACAGCAGATATTCAGATATAAAATTTTGTGATAGAGTATTAAAAGCAAATAATGAAAGTGCGGGACACATAATTATAGGTAAGAATACATATATGATTGCTACTAATGTAAATTTTAACCACTAAGCAATACGAATGATGGCATTTAAATAATCTTTTTTAATCCTTTCAAAAAAGTGTCCTCTTATTTAATTGCCTGTTATTTCCGAAGCAAATTACTGAAAATGAAGACAAGCAATATGATTTTAATTTATTGAACAACACATAATAAAAACAGCTCTTGGGCTAAGCTATAAATTCCTACAGCATATCGATTGTTTGGAAACCTATCAAATCTAAACCTCATAAAAGGCGAATTTTATTTTGCGGAAACGTCTAACTGCCAGGGATGTCAGGAAACTTTAGAACAGGAGTGTATTGAGAAGTCTCACCTTAATGGGGGGGGGGGGGGTCACCATTGCTGCGACCGAGATGTCACATTTGAGGTATCCTTCGGGACCGGCACTGATGTCGTCGGTGTCTGTCAGCAACGCCCTCTTGTGATATAATTGGTGATCTGGTGGACAAAGGAAGTGATGAAGGATATGTTCGGAAGCAACAGAATGTCTTTTTTTTAAGGAAAAGGAACTTAATTCTGCGCTGGAGATGGATGAATGGACATCAATATAATAAGTATTTCGAAGGAGTTTTTTAAAATTTTGTTTCCTTTTGCTACTTTTTCAAATATTTTGAAACAAAGTTATTCTTGTAGTTATATAAATTTCACGATAAAGATGACATTTTAAATTATCCTTTATATGTAACATACTCTCCAAATTAAAAAACAAATTTGTTATTGGTACTTTTTGTGCTCAAAGTTTTGAAAACAGGTCCTTCTGATTAGAGCAGGAGTCGGTAAACTTTCGACAAGGAATAGCAAAATTTTACGTGAATGAGTGAGTAAATATTAACGTTGCACACGAGGGCTTTTGCGATGGTCCGTGTAATTTTGAACCATGGTCAGTGAGCGGCGACACCTGAGCTGGCACCCCCCTCTCCTAACTACATACCACACCAATGAGAGGACGTTTGAGCTCTCGACAGATTAACGTGCATCGCTCTCCTACACGGCGGGTCTTCAGCGGTACTGGGATCGAACTCATGACACGCTAGCCATGATCCGATGCCTAGACCACTTGGCTACCGCGGCCACAAAATTTTTCGTGATACATAATGACTAAGGTATCAAAGAACTATCTATACGCAGGCATGAGCGCCAGAGAAGAGGGGGGGGGGAGTGCTTGAAAAGATGACGTGGTAAACGTAAAAATCATTTAAAAAATCTCTCTCTTTCTCTCTTTTTTTCTCTTCAGCATGTCACAAAACACGGAACGTGTTTTTTGTCATTTCTATTGAGGGTTTGTGTATCACTTGTTTATTGAAGAATACTCCGAATAATGTATGTAATATTGCTGGCAGAGGCGTACGTACGGGTAGAATTTGGTGATTCAAACACCTTAAATAGACCAGCATATTTTTTAAATTTTTAGCGTAGGGGTTAGATTTCCGCACGTTTTTTTTTAATACAAAATTTCCTATTAAAAAACAGTCTGTGTATGCAATGGTTGCTGGAGATTACATTTTAGGAATGCTGACCTAATGTGATTTTTACTACTGATTCTCATTCCACTTTGTTAACAGAAAATAATTTAACAAAGAAGTATTTTTCTCAATCTGGGGATGCGTTTATATGTAAATGGAATTATAGGTGCATTTTTCAATAGATAATTACAAAGGCAAAAGAAAAATAGAAATAACTATTAGTCGAAAATTATTTTTTAAATAATTCACAGAAGCAGAAAAGCACTGAAGAATATGACTATAATGAGGCGCTGAAAGGAACAAGAAGAGACACTTCCACGCGCAAAGGGAAAATTCAAGTTTAAATGTTCAAGCACGATATTATTTTCATTTCGGATAAAAAAAACTGCATTTCTATTTTGAAATACTTTTGAATAATGCTATACTTTGGCTTCATGTAAGCCGATTTTATATTATTTTTACGATCAATTGAAATGGAGATGTTAAGGACTAAAAAGATCGAACAACGATTGGAAGAAAGATTTGAATCACCGGAAGAGGAGACATTTTTCTCTCTCTAATTTTGTTGAATTTCTTCCAATAAATACTAATAATTTTTTCCTCCAAAATAATTAAAATGGGAGAATTAATGAAAAAAAGGGTGAAAAACATTGAATCATCTGTGGATTATATCTCACGTAAGCACTATAATTAAAATTTTAAATATCATTATTTAAGATTTGTTTTGATAAAAAATTTACAATTATGAAATGTACTAGCACAAATATTTAATTTGCAGTTAGTGTGTACTTACAATTTATAATATAATATTTTAAAAATAATGTAGAAAACTCTGAAAAGCGTGTATTTTGTTTTTTCAACGAACGTAAAATTTTAATATATGTAAATATATTATGGCAATAATAGAAGCTATAGGCAGAAGTATGCAATAATTCTTTAAGAAAAATGTATTTTGTACCACTACTCAACTGTATTGGTGTCGCTTTATTTTTTTCCGTGTAAAATGTATACCATATAAATATAAAGAAAGCACCACAAGTTCTAAAAATTGTTTTAAAATTAAAAAATCAAACTTTTTCAATTCCATATTCATTTATAAAATTAAAATAATTCCACTGTACATGGCTTATTATTTTTGTCAGACAAAACCGATGTCATACTATATTCTTCAATAGGCGGGTGGTCCTAGAAATACCCGACCCAACAAAAAAAACCAACAAAAATTTGCAAAAGTGCATTTATTTTTCAACATAATTTCTTTACCTATACACTTTTCTGAGCGATGTTCAATAAGCTAGATATCCTTTTTATAATAAGATTGTCTTGCTCCTCAAAACAGCCATTAACTAACGACATCATTTCTTCATCGTTGGAAAACCTTTGACTACTGAGCCATTTTTTTCAAGTTTGGGAACAGAAAATAATCCGAGGGGCTAAATCTAGCGAACAGGGTGCATGAGGTAGCAATTCAAACTGTAATTCATTAATTTTGGCCATTGCAATAATAAATTGTCAGCAGGTGCATTGTCTTGATGAAACAACGCTATCTTCTTTATCCAAATACGGTCGTTTTTGCTTTATTTCTTCGCTCAAACGCTGCAATAAGATTGCGCAATACTGTCCTTCGATAGTTTTTCCTTTTTCAAGATAGTCAATGAAAATTATCCCACGCTCATCCCAAAAGACCGACGCCATGACGTTGCACGCGGATGGAACGCTCTTCACATTTTTTGGAGCCGGTTCTTGCTTTTCAGTCCATTGTTTTGATTGTTTTTTGTCTCGACTGTGAAGTGATGGATCCATGCTTTATCCATGATTATGAAACAGCGCTAAAATTATGCATTGCTTCTTTAAACAATCTATTGAAACATTTTCACGATACTTTTTTTGCTCGAGTTTTAGCAAACGTGGCACTCATCTTTCACACAGCTTTCTCATGTCTAAATTTTCAGATAATATTCGACGTAACACATTTTTTGAAATGCCTACTATGTGTTCTAGCTTGAGCAGTTTTAATCGACGATCATGCAGTACTGCTTGTGAATTTCCCGCACCATTTCGGAACTCTTCACCTGATTTGGTCGAGCACTGTTGATACAAATCTTGATGCTCGTACACCTCGTTTAAATTCTGCTAACAAAATATTTTAATATTGTAAGCGAAGGAGAAGATTCACACACCTTTAGTAGAATCTAGTTCAGCTTTTATATTGGGGTTAAGCTGAGGCCTTTCAAATAAAAGCATTGTATCACTTAACGATGACCAATTTTCTCCATATTCACAAAGTCATTGAAAACGTTCAATATTGATGGGTGCCAAACAAATACTAAACAACATAGCGTCTTCAAACTTGAAACATATGCTTTCTCTATTACGTACTTTCTAAAACAGTAATAGTTTTCAAACAACTGCTGCATCTCTCGGTAAGGCAGGGTATTTCTGGGACCAACCTCGTAAATTCCAGGTTCAAGCGCTAAAATACTACATAATCATCACTGCCCCTGTTTTGAAAATCTTCTTAGTCCATTCAGTTCACCAATTCGGATTTGTGGCGTTAATCATTTAAACAGTAAAACTGTGTTTAATGATTAAAACCCATTTTTATCCCCAAATTTAAATAACAACTGTGTTTGAATGGGGAAAAAGAGACGAAAACTACATAAAAAACAAAGGATATCTTTTATCGTTTGAGATTTTCGAATATCCCGTAGTGATTTCATTTTAAAGGAACGGGTCGTAAAACGACTCAGTTCTTACGATTACCCATTCACACTTATATATATATATATATTCCCCGTTATCGTTTAAAATATCTCATAAAATTCGCAAATAACGTTATTTTATGCATGCACATATTATTGGTTAGGATATTCAAATATCACATAGAAAACGTAAAACGCGAAAATGAATCTTTCAGAATAGCCAATAACATATGCATCATATTCGTAAGAATGTCGTCACGTATTTTTATTCCGCGCAGGGGATTTTCATAAAATTATTGAAATTTATATTTTATGGTAAAAACGCAATATCCATTTTAGGAAAAAGTATTTTGTATATGAATTTTAGTGACCTGTTTTTTTAGTGTTTTATTTAGGCTTGTAGTTTGCTGAGATTTTTTTTTCTTAATATGTATAATTATGTACACACAAATTACATTTACAATTTATTTTCCGTTTTAATGAGACATCGAATGTTATTAATTTTTAAAGTTGGTTCTTAAGTTATTTATCATGGCATATTATCTTCATTCTTGTCACCCATTTTTCTTTCCGAATTTTTTTTGTATAAAATCGATTTGGTGTGATCTATGTTTTTTACATGAGTTTTTTTTAAACAGAAAACGCTCGCTCATCTTAACATCACAGTTGACGGATATGATTTCAAGAGAGTCACGCAGTGCTTCACTTGCAATAATTTTCATCATACTGCTGAAAACTGCTTCGTAAAACTCCGCTGTTTAAAATGCGGAGAAGAGCATCTCACCAAAGACTGCCCGATCAAACAAAGACTCGTAACTAAATTTTGAATAACTGTCAGGTTGTACGCCCATATGGCCAACTGGTAGGGCTGCCAATGTTTCCACAAACTCTCTAAGGGTTCTTCAAAGATTAACATAAATAGCTACACAAACCTCTACAACAGCTTCGTAAGACCTAATTTTTTATACGCTCAAATCACAGCCAACACACAAAAAACACAACAAATAATAACCAAAACAAACAAATCTCTGGCTCCACGTAGACCAGAGATTTCTCGCGAAACTGATGTCAGAATCAATAATCCTCACAGCCATGTTTCTACACAAAATTTTAATCTGAATACAGTTCCTAATTTTAATGTTAATATTCCAAATAATAATAGTAATGATATAAAGATCCTCTTAAGCGCAACTATTCAATGTTTAATACAGTTGATGCAAGCACTTAACACCACCCTACACTAGTAAACAATTTTGACCAAATTAGAGCCACCCAAGTGGAACCTATCCAGATGTACAGCCTAATAGAGAACAAAAATAATGATCAATAAGTGACTGGACAAGCCCCGCTTTCCTTTTCTTATACACTTTTGCTAGACTTTCGAGCAGCCAATAAGAGTCAATTTCCTCACACACCAAGTACCAATCAGAGAGCGACCACTCAGCTCTTTCCCATGTACCTGAAAACACCAAGACTGGCGGAACTTTTCCGTGTGATTGGCTCAGCCAATCAGAAACGTCCATCTCTTAAGCATGAAAATGAAACAATCACTCCACATCTAAATATCGAATATGGGTTGGAGGGCCATTAGTGGCCCATAGGCCCAATAACAGCACCATAATGACCGTAGTAGTGCTAACAAAGTTAGGTTATTATAGGTATAAATTAGCTATAGTTTTTGAGGGATATTTAGTTTATTATGTTCATAGCAGAAAAAAGGTGAGGTTTTAAAATAATATGATTAACATTAAAACCAAATTGGCTAATTGCCAATTTATACAAATGTGTAATAAGCATAAAGGAAGAATTTTTTATCCCTACTGTTGAAAAAAAATATTAATACTCGTCTCATCACGCAATAAACAAATTATTTAATAACAAATAAACATTACTCGACATGTCCTAGTAAGATCTGAATTCATTGAATAAAAAATTTGTAAATTTATTTCATGTACGTTTCTTCTCCTTTTATAATTATTATGCAAATAGCTTCTTTTCTTTTTATAAATGATGCAAAGTCTGAGATATTTAATTATGAATAAATCCCCCCTATAGATTGTTGACTATCTGTCTGTTTATACATTTCCTTAGGTTACCTCTCATCTCATTATATTCAGATACGAAGAAACAGAAAAAGAATAAATAATTTTAAAAGCCGAAAGGAGTTTTTAATTAGCAACACCAGTTAGCAATGCCTTTCTGTGTAAACGACATTCGCTTTGAATATTTGATCAACAGAGTGTTCCGATGTCACAAGCGAAAAATTCCAAAAAAAAAAACACTGCACGAGACGAATTAAATATTAAATTATGAAAGAAAAATTGGGACAAATGAAATGAAAACATTTTATTGTTATATTTTAATCGTATTTGTTTCCATATATTAAATTATTAAGCTACTGTATAAATTTAAATATATTACACATAAATAAGTTACAATACGTTATTGAAAAATTTGTAATACATTATACATTAAATAGTTACATAGTAAAATTCAATGGAACATGGGTATAATATGTAAGAAAAGTAGTAATTTAATGGGAATTTTAACCTTTCTGAAATATAATAGGGAAAAAATATAAGAGATGACACAAAAAGTCACTTTTTTATTTATTTAAAAAATATGTTTTTTTATTAATATCTTATTTATAAATTAAAATATCAATTTATATTTATAATCTCAAAATAAATCGATATTTAGATACGAAGATCAAGTTTGTTCTGATAATTCTTATTTCAAGAACGAAAAATATTCAAAATAGAAAATGAAGGCTTAGGCACTTGAGTTAGGTTTAAAGTCTATTAAAACTCAAGATTTATAATAATAATAATAAATATCTGGAATTATAAAATGAGTGAATATTAACATCGCACTGTTCAGGTACTCTAGGGCTTTTAGCAACGGATCTCGTATTTTGAACCATGGTCAAGTGGCGAGGTGGAACGCCTTTCTCATAACTACCACACCACACCCACGGGAGAAAGTTTGGCTCTTGATATATTTAACGTGCATCGCTCCCCTACACAGCGGGTCAACAGCGGTACTCGGCTTGAACTCATGACACCCGGCCACGACTCCGTTACCTTGACCACTAAGCTACCGCGGCCACCCTGAGTTATAAATAAGTACAGTTTTTTTTTTTTGCTGTATTCTTCCAAGAGCAAAATGTGGTCACGGTGGTTTAATGATTTTGATCACGAACTCGTGGCTGGTGAATCGACAGTTTGAGTCCTTGTGCCACTTTTGGCCCGCCAGGACCGATGCATATTAAATCTGTCATATGTCATAACTTCTCTATGGGCGTAGTGCGGAAGGTTTAAAATTACGAGGTATGTGTGTGTCTCCAATATCCCCTTGCATTAGTTTAGATGGTAAGAAACACTCACTCACTCCAAGAACAATGTGAATGTTTTCTTCTATATGACGCCCGGCACATCCACTGGACTTGTTGGTGCTACCTGAGTTTCAAAAGATAACACAAGAGGCTCATGTGGCATGTAAGCCATAATGTTGAATGCAGCGTAATCGAACGGTTTGTGCCAGTGGGAAAAAAAAGTATTTAAATATTCGAATACGTGGGTCATTGTGAAATTTTTGAGAGATATTAAGGTTTTTAAAGTTACAGAATTTTAGGAGAGTTCAAAGTAGTCTCCTGCAAAATCGATGCACTTTTGTCGACGAATTTTTCACAAATTAGATACCTTAAGCCATTCATTTCTTGGAATCGATAAAAAAACATGCCCATTTATAATCACATCAATCTCTTCGGAATGAAAACGCCGTCTCCGTAAGTTCTTTTTTAGATAAAAAATTTATCAAAAGTCACACTTAGTTAGATTCGGAGAATAAGGTTGAATGTTCTATCACTTTCATTTGTTTTTGTAATGAAAAACTTAACTGTGTGTTAAGGCGATAGGGTACCATCTTCAGAATTTTTTTTTATTTTTAATATTTGATATTTGGATTTAGATGTATTTTATAAAGGTTAATATTTAATAATAATTCCATACAAACATTTTTAAATTTGTTGCAAAATGTTTGTAAAATTTAAATTTTTTGAACTTTTTAAAACATTTTTTAAAATTTTTAAGGCTTTTTTAAATATGACTCTTTTCTCTCTAAACATTTTTTACAAGTACGCTGAAATATACTACAAAAAACTGTGCATGGGTTTTTTTCTGCTGCTGCATTTTAATTTTTTATTAATTTTTTTTATAGCTAAGCTTCCAAACATTCTAAAAAAAACATTAATTTTGATTTTGAAATTTTTTAGAAAAAGTACAAAACACTTTAGAACTAATTCAATGTACAGTTTTAAAAAACATACATTTCAGAACATGCATAAAAAATTTCAAACTCATACTTCAATTATCAAAATAGACTTAGGGTTTTGAATAATAGTATATTTACAAAAAATTCAACATGGAGAAAAATGAATTTGAAGTTTTCCTTCCACGAATAGCATGGTATAATATTCATCGAATAATCTGAAACTTTTATAAAATGTTAATTAGCTTATTTAAAACTGGTTACTATAAGGAATTGCAAAAATGTGGCACAATTAAACAGTATACTGGTATAATGAATATATAGAAGGAAACGAATGAAAAATCAATATTTCATAAAACTTTATCTTGATAATAATTATAAAAAAATAAATACACTCACTTCAGAGCTAATTACATGCTCAGAGCTAATGCACAATATGTGCAAAAGATGTTTATGCCTTTTTTTTTTATTTCCATGATTTTAAAAGCCTTCGCATGTTAAATATTGTACACGAATGAAAGCAAAATCAAATAACAATTTATAGGTACAATTTATCAAAATCTAAGAACTGCATATGCGCATTTGTTTAAATAAGTATCTTAAAATATTTTAATAATAAAAGTGTTTAATTTTACACACATGGGATATATATATATATATATATCATCAAAAACAAATATATAAAAATGGGACTGTTTTCCTATTTTTGCGAATTAGATTTTTAATTATCTGAATTATCAAATGAGATTTAGTATTTGTGCATTGGGAGAATCCCTTTTGAAGTTTTAATTTCATTCATACCAATATCATAAAAGCCCGCACAACTTTTAAATCTTGACCAAATCTATTTGCTCTTCCAGTAAACAATTCACAAACTAGAATTTTTGCATGAATTCCTCAATTCTTTCTTGAAATGATTTGTTTCTACATATATAATGTCAATCTCATTGATGCGCGTTAGAAAAATAATTAATTTATTTTTTTCAGGCTCTTTTCTAAAGATAATCTGAAATGTGGGCGTGGTAGTTGCTGTTTAGCATCAAACATTGCTCCATTACTTGATACAAAAATGCAGGTAAGGCTTTGAAATTTTGCGGACATGTTTATAAAGATTCGAGGTATCAAATAAGCCAATAAAAGTTTTCCGATAGGTTCAGGATTCTTAGGGTACCATATCGTATTAATCCGGCTGTATGGGAAGATGCATTGTCATGGTGAAGCATTAGTCCCCTAACATTCACTTCTTGGAGAAATTTTGGAAGACAGTTAGAGGTATGCCTGTTTGCTGTTACAGTCTTCTGTTAGATCATGGGTAACGAATCTGTAAACTTCTTTTTTCATATGTAATCCTTCATGAATAACTTAGTGTATGGTTGCGGATCCAAAATTAAGCTCCTTCTGTATCATTTGGTAGGTCCAGAGATTATCATCCATTAACATTTCTAGTATAGCAGACACATTAACCGGGATTACTTCCAACCGCGTTTTTCCTCTGTGTTCTTGTCATCCTGAACAGAATTGCGATCTCTGTCAAATTTTTTAAACCATCTAAATACACTAGCACGACATAGAGATTCATCACCAAATGCTAAATGCAGCCGTTGAATGCATTCGTCTTGATTTAACCTAGCTTTAAAATTATAGAAAATCAAAGAACTATAATGTTCTCGCTTCAACTCCCTTTTCTCTTCAGTCTAAATTTTATCCTACGCTAAACAACTTGAAGTAAGTCAGTAAAAATCATCTGTTGTGTTAAAATACTTTATATCTTCAAATTAAATCGTTATTTTTTTTTGAAACTTCCCGTCTGCGCGTATCTCAGAAATTTCAGAGTTACCCTCGTATTGTAGCATTAGAGGAAAAGTCTGATCGTTTTAATTTGATTACACGATTAAGAAGAAGAAAATTAATTCAGTTTGTAACGTGTCCTTAATTTGTAAACATATTTCAATATTTTTAAATGAACTCAACTTATTTGAATTATGTTTACTGATTAAATGTTGATATTGATTAGAGGATTTTAGAATAAGCGTAACGAATGAATTTAACATTTCCTGTATTGCATTCCATTTCCTCTCTTCTTTCGTTTCGAAATACTCTAGTTCAACAAAGGAGTTAATTATAAATTGATTTAAAAAATGTGCTTAAGGGTGGGCGTAAGTGTAATTTAGAAACTTGAATAACATTCGAAGCTACAAGGAAATGTAAAAAATAACAATTTTGCAACTTTTGTAGCTAAAGGTATCTAATTAGTAAAATGTTTCTAAAATAGTGTAATGAGCCATAGAAAAAGTTTTAGAAAAATCAACTTTCTCATAAAACATAAAACACCTAATTTATGATATTTAAAGGTTTTATTTATAAAATGTACAAAGAAAAGTCTGTAGTCGACAAATTTACAGATACATTACTTCTAAAGAGATGAAGAATTCAAATAAATAAATTTTTAGGGTTTTATTTAGTTTCCATGAACATTCAAAAACGTTTTGAAAAAAAAGATTTTTTTTAAAAAAAAGTATATAGTTTGCAAAACCATTATAGATGGAAATTCTAACTTTTAACGAAAGTTTATAGTAATTTCCTACCAGTCGCTCGAGCACTGTGACTTGAAAAATAACTTGCATGCCAAGAAAGAATACACGTTTCACTAATATTGAATTCTCAAAAGTGCAGTCTTGGCTGAAAATTTAATCACTAGAGGTTACCAAGTAACCAAATTTAGTGACGAAGATGTTTGGAAAAACCAGGTACAGAAAAATCCGGAAGAATCTGAGGTGGTTATTTAACGGGACATCTCTAGAAGCTCATATAATACATTTCAAATTCCGATGAAGAATAATTGCGTTATATATTTTTTTAATATTTGAAGCTAGGAGACTTCAAAATGTTTTAATGCGGGAGCAGGCACGCACTCGATACTAACGTTAATGGTCACGCGGGGTGGCTGAGTCACCCCAATCCTTTTTTTATAATTATTTTTATTGTACACGATAAAAATCACAATTCTGATGAATAATTCAATTAAGAGAAAGTATACTTACCCACTTTCAAGGTGTTCTAAATTTTTCTTTGATAACTTGAGAAAAAATCCAAAAAAACTGAATAAGAACCTTAATATTGTAAAGAAACGTTTGCCACTCTCAAAAAAGAGGAAGATATGTGACAAATACCTTTTAGTTCCTCTGAACACTGTCATTTATGAGGATACTGTCAAGGTCATTGATAAAAAGCAAACAGTTCTCTCGGAATTAACGATTTCGTAAGCCTGGGCGAACATTACCGGGTTAAAAGTGTATTCAATATAAAAATATGGATGATAGTTCTAAAAATGAACTGTGTAAAGCTTTTTTCATTATGCTTTATATGTTTCAGCATATTCATAAAATATAAATTTTGGAGTAATAATTCTTCAATTATCTTTGCTTTTCGAAATGTCATAAAACTCTTTCACATGAAATAAAGCGCAACAGAAATATATTATTTACAACTTCCCTAAATGACAATGATGAATTTTTTTTATCTTCCTACAATTTTTCACTGGGTTTTCTTTTTTCTCTGAAAGAGTAGTATTTTAGATTTAAAAGAAAATTCCATAAAAAAATCTCTCATCGTGGAATTAAAGCAAATCTAACAAAATGTTTTTTTTATTTGGTTATAGAGTCAAAGACTGCTTGAAGTATAGATGACGTAATATTTCCAGATGATATACATAAATTATATCAGTGTAAATGTGTATTTTTTATTATGTCAGAAAATATTTTGTTTTAAAATTCATTCCAGTAAATTAATTTTCTTGAAACATTTATTTTCGATATGCTCGCGCCCCCTTGTAGGGTTATCACGCTCCATAGGGGGTGCGCCCCACAGTTTGAGATATGCTGATTCATACCGTATATATAAAGTCCAGGGCAATTAAAATTTTGTTTGAGTCAAATGTTTATGTACGCCGGTGGTACGTAGAGTTAGTGTTGTAGCTATGCCTCAAAGTATAGTATTATCAAATTCAATACATGTTTATTGTATGGAGAGGGGGGGGTGCAATGAAAACTATGATTGAGTATTGAGTTGCAAATATAGAAAGTTTGAGAAGCACTGCTCTAGAAGCTTCTAGAAATGTTTAAAAAACTTATATCAAGTGTAGTGGAGGAAGGCTATGAGTTAGAGTATTTCAGAGCGACTGTACAAAAAAGTCACTAAATATACAGTAAGTGAATTCAGCATGGCAAATAAGTTAATTTAAAATGATTAGCTTTAGTGGGAAGGAAAAAGACGAAGATATAATCAAAATTAAAAGTGTCTATTTCATCATTATACCAACTCTAACAAATTTATTGACTTCTCTTAAAATGTACACTGTCTCACAGATTAAAGGCATTTTTCTTTGTGTACAAAGGATTATAATACATTACAGCACGGGTAAATGATAAATAAAGCTTAATTAAATAGCTTGACCAACCCGTACACTTACGGTTGTACCTACCGTGTCCATAGGTGCGATCAATTCACAACAAATCATGTCACGAGGTATGAAAGTCTCCTCAGTTCTGTCTACTCATATTTTCTCCTATAGTTCTCCTCTCGGAGTCTTCGTTTTGAATGTTCAACAAGTCACCATAACGATCAGAAATTATATATCAGAACTTATATGAATCAGGTTATATATTTTTTTATTTACATAAACTTTGAATTGGTACTGCTCTGTATTAATCTGTATACATCAATTGTGACCTCTGAAAAAAAATCTATTGTGTATTTACTGCAGAATTCAATAATTTTAATTTGCTCATGGCATGGAATTTCTTTACATTTGAAAATTGCTTAACTACATAGTAATTTAATTAAATTTATTTACGTATACAATTTTTTCCTTGACAAAAAAACTCTAGATATGAATTTTGTTATGGACTCATTGCATCATCCCTTTTCACTTCGCCCTCTTGTATGGAGAAATGGAACAAACCCCTTTTTCGTGTTTTTTTGTTTTGTTTCTTCGCTGTGTGTGTTGTTGTTCATTCGAGAATGAATAAAGAAATTGCTATACATTGGTAAAAATTCGCTGAAATTTATTTTGAAATTAAAAACGTTTTGTAAGCTATCGACACCTGTTCAAAACTTCTACAAATTTCAAATGAAAAACACTTTCACGAAAGATGAAATTTTCACTATGAAATGGCTATAAAAATTTCCAAATCTAATTGATTAAGGTATCATTACGAATCTATCTCTCCCAATTTTTATTTATTCAACATACTGTGGCAAATTTATGAGCGGGAAAGCAGTAGGGGGCTCCAATTATTTAAATAAAACAGTGCTTCTCAAAGTTTCAACATTCGCGACCCAATATTCCATCATAATTTTCTTCGCACCCCTCTTATACAATAACAATATATTAAATAAAATAATACTAAACTTTGATGCAAAAAATACTACACGACTTTAATGTGTTAATTGCCAACGGCGTATATAAGCGTCTCACTCATCCAACGCATTAAATTCCCCGGCCGTGTATATACGTCTTTCCAAAGTACGATCTTTTCTGTGTACTGCTATCCATAAACTTATTCCAAAGACTCTGGAATGCAATAAAAGGACCTAGATAATATTTGTGAAGGATTTCCTTATTTCATATTATTTGTTTCTATATTCCTCCCTTCACCCCCAATACATCACATGTGTGCGCCTTCGTGGAAAACGGTTGGCATTAGAAAGCGAATCGCGTAACTTTTAATCGGCATTTAAGGGATTAATTATAAACCGTACGAATTAACAAGATAAGTGTTAATTTTTGTATGTAATTTTATATATGACAATCCCACGGGGCACTGGTAATTATTAAACTTGTTCTTAACTTGGTATTGTTAAATTAAGTATAAGATACATTGTGTAGCACTGATGCATTTATAAGTGTAATATATCAGTTAAAATGAGTACTTTATTTTTTATTATGTCAGAATGTATTTTGTTTGTTACTCTCAGTAAATTATTTTTTAAAAATAATATTTTATTTCTACTTTTCAATATGCTTGCGCCCCCCTCAAAGAGTTGTCACGCCCCCGTGGGGTGCGCCCCACATTTTGAGAAACGCTGAATAATAACATATTTATCAAAATGGAAAAGGACCAACAGATCACTACACGATGACAAAGCGACGTATATACACACAAAGAAATATAACAGATTATTTACGATAGTGAAAAATGTTCTCGCGCGTTATAAACAAGCTCTACAACGTTCAGAAACGCTCTATAGAACAGTTTGTTATCAGGAACTGAGACTGCCTCTCTCTCTTGTATCGCAATCAACGCACAAACAGATTCTGATCTCAACTGCATTCTCTTAAGAACTGAACTGACCTATGTTTGAAAGGTATTTTATATAGTCTCTGGTAATTTCTAGAAGGGCTTATCCTAGAATTTTCTTGATGTTTCCTTGGCAATATCGTATTTTTTGCCAAAGTTGTTATCCTTCTGGTAAACCTGAGCACATCTTTTACGGTTGTCATATTATTATTATTCAAATTCACGTGCACTATTCAAGTACAGGCTAAACCTTGCCTGTAAAACTCAACCTTGCCAGAAGGTCACACGTGGTGTGTTTTAATATCTAATGCAAACACTGTTGTATTTTTATATGCTGCATTCTATATATATTATGCTTATATGCTTATCTGTGTCCCTTTATACAAAAGAAAATAAAGATTCAGTTCTTTTCGATAATTATACCGCAAATTATTCTCCACCAAAAATTAAAACAAAACTAAACAAGGGGAAAAAAACCTATTTGTTCGAAAAAATAATTTAAATGGTATGGGAGATGTTTATTTAAGAATTCCAATTTATTAGAGAAATTGTGTGGAAATTAATTAAGATTATTGACACATTTCATTTTAAGTTTAATCCTATTAAACAATTTATCTAAGAAGAAAACATTACATTTGTAAAAATAATTAAAGAAACGTTTATTTTTTTATTCCTCTGAGTTGAAAAACATTAAGTAAATGTATATAATAAGATTAAATTTAATAAAAAAGTTGAAAATCGATTTGTTAGCAAATAAGATAATTCTTACATTATCAGAGCAATGCTATCTAGCATAGAAGACCGACCAAATTGGGAACTGTTCTTTGGAAACAATTGCTCATAATATTGAAGAAATTCAATAAGCTACCCATGCGATTTTTCCTTAGAGAAAGAACATTAATGAAATACGCTTTAATTTTTCTTTAAATATCGCATATTTCTTCTAAGGAATAATGACTAGCTTCTGGTCCCAAAGATCCTTTATAGTGCGTCATATATTATTTTCCATAAGCTACTTCAATTTTGTATCATTAGTAAGTTTTCACGATGCAAAAGCTCAGAGGGATTCCTGATCAGCAGTTATTACGGAACTGAATTGTTTATTTTGTAAGTTCTTTTTCTTTATTATTTTTAAACGAACATTTTGTTCTAATCGGGAAAAGTTTGGAGATGGTAGAAATAATTTATTGGAAGGAGCGAGAGAGAATTTCTTAATTAGGATGTTTCATTCTATTTTAACTCTTTTATTTAATAAAAGTTTCTAGTAGTAAAAAAAAGGAATCGTTCGTTTTAATTAATAGACGTAGTTTCATTTAGTTGAATCGATACATCATAAAAGAATAAATATTTTACAACACTCTTAAGAAGGGATAAAAAAATAGAGAAAAGGACACAAAATCCCGAGAAAAGGAGGAATTACCTTCCGGCAATACTGGAGGCTTGTTGAGGAGATCGTAAATTTTCTTATCACTTGATCCATTGGATATTAAATGAAGACCTTTTCCGTTTAAGTGTAAAGCAGTGCTTCTCAAACTTTCAATTGCGAACCAAGATTCAATCACAATTCTCATCACATACCCCTCCATACAATAATAATGTATTGATTTCAATAATACTATACTTTGAAGCTAAAGCTACAATACGACTTAAACCTGTCACCACCTACGTAAACGTTCTGCTCAGCCAAAGCATTAATTTCTCCGGATGTATAGATACGTCTTTCCGAAGTACAACTTTTACGTGCACTGCTTTCAAAAAATGATTCGAAGCTTTGGGAATGCATAAAAAACCTTGACAGTGTTGCGAAGGACGTACTTAGATTCAGAGGATTTGCTTATTTATTCCTTTCTTTCCCTCCCCAATACATCACATACGCAAGCCTACGTGGAAACGGTGGCGAGCGAATCACGTATCTTTTAATCGGCCGTTAAGGGATTAATTATAAACGGTGCAAATTATCAAATACGTGTGTAAGGGAAGAGCTATGTCAGCCCTTACAAGTATTACAATTTTATATATGAAAGTGAG
>BMAO01030044.1:0-24472 GCA_019973975.1 Trichonephila clavata
AAAAATAATTTGGGGGTCCACGAGATGTAAAAGGGTGTCTACGATAGTGGCTCTCATCAAATCAGATGTGGGCTAATATTAAAAGGAAATTTAATCAATGGAAACTAGACTTACCTTTAATAGATTTATTTACTAAATTTAAGGAGGTTTAATTGCAGTTACAAGGCGACAGCATAAATTTTATTGAAACAAATTCCATTTTTTGCCAGAATTAAGCTAAAAGAGCATAATTTTGGACGTCGCCAACATTTAAATGCCCGTTTTTTTGATTTTAAAACTAGGTTTGAGAATGTTTTGACTATCGTAAGTACCATAGAGTAGAATAAATTGTCTTGGCTTGGTCACTTTGAAAAAAAAAGATGTCAGATTATAAGAATTAAGCTCTAGGAATATGCACTAACGAAGATCTTAAAGTTAAGTTTACAAACGATGTCGACAATTTTAGCTTTAAATTTGTATACCTGTTATTTATTCCATGTTATGGAATATCTGGAGAAAGTTTTTAATTGTTTTTCGATTGAGATTTCAGTGCGCTTGCCAATTTCCAAAACAAAAAAGAAAAAATACTGGACACTATTAACCGAGGAAATATATTTAGTGTTAAAACCTGATAGAGATTGATGCCAAATGTAGAAAGTTTATTATTGCATCCTCAGATTCCTACTCCCTCAAAAAGAATTTGTTTGTGTTGCTCAGTTATTTTATGTGTGTGTAATAGTTATTTTATGCATTAATTAAATTTATTTTAATTAACTAATTAATTAAATTATAACTAACATGTATTTTCTTAAGTTTTAAACTCTTTTACTTCACTAAATTAAAAATTTTAATCTTTTAAAGTAAATAGCTCTATACCTGCTGTCAAAAACACACTTAAGTTGATAAATTTGCACAAATTTCATATTAGATAAGTAGGGGTCTACTCCAAACTGAAAAACCTGTCAAGGGGTCTATGAGGCTAAAAGTTTGGGAACCTATGCTCTAGAATGTGAAACTAGATTCTTCCAAAAGAGAACAGAAATCCTTTTCAGGAATACGTTTTCTTTTGCCCGTCATATACATGGACAAACCTCTGTTTACAGTTCAGTGGGACACCTCTTGCACAGAGATCTGTATTGTAAAGACTGCTTCGCATTGTAGCAATGGAGAGTCTTGTTCATGATGCGGCAAAATGATCTGCAACGAGCTGAGATTCAGTAGTGCGTTTTCTTCATCGGGCAGAAGAGCTGGAAAAACGCATCCCTTAGGGGGTAGAACTCATGGTCAACCTAGAACATATCTTCTAGACATAAAGTCGCTGAACCCTACTGTAAACCACATTGAGATGCCCAGACGCATCAGCTTGTGACATATTATTTTTATCCATCCAACCTCTCGCCCTTTAATGAATTCGGTAAGCGAGTTCTCCTAGCATTGCCAGATTCTTCTGGATATTGTCAGTCAAATTACCAACAACTATTAGAGATCATAAGACATGCATGAAAAGTACATTCAAAGTTGTGCAAGTTTAATTTTTACATATTTTTTCCTTCCAATCTTATAGAAATCTTAATTTCTTTAAAATAAAACTGGTGGTTATCCTTTTTTGCATAATTTTCGTAAAGTTCTCTTCTTTTCTTTTCTTCATTCATATAGCCTATGTATTTTATTATTACTTTTATTTTTTTAATGGTGAGTTTTGAAAACTTTAACTTTGAGGGCAATGTATTTTAAGAACCACCTTTAAAAAAACTGCCACCTACACAAAAATTTAAAGCATTGACACAGTTTCCTCGTGAGAAAATTCATAATTTTACAAATTGCTGAATTAAGAATGACAGCATTCCAATTACAAGACAGGAAAATTTAATTTTGAAAATTATATACATTATATATAATTAAATATAGACAAAAATCAAATGATAATTAAATTCCGAAGTTGTATAGGTAAATAACTATAAATAAATTAAACTTAATTTTTCAGAAGCACCTTTAAATTACATTGAATATAAATTTGGAATATTCAACTTAAGCATTAAACTTTTAAATAATCCGCATACCTGAGGATCTGTGCATTGTGAGGTGCTCAGCTCTATTGATGTCTGGTTCAAACCTTCGCGTACAAATGATCTATCACAAGAAAACTAAAAAGAAAAAAAATCATTGAATGGTAAGCGAATGAATACGTTTGAAATATATATTTTATAATAGATAAAATCTATTTACTAAATTCCGAGGTATTAAAAATAAAAGCAAAGAATACGTTAAATATATTTCATTTATATGACATTGTCAAAAAATCAATATTTTTAGGTTTTGACGCTCAAATACGTCTTCGTCATTCGTCCGTCCTTCAAAATTAGGAATTTCGTCACCAGTAGTCTTCATATTGATTTATATATATATATGTGTGTGTGTGTGGTATTCAATAAACAAGCAATCATTGCTTATATATTGTGTGTGTGACTTACATAACGTGACCATTTATTCTTTGACTCAAAACGGGACATTGTTTTGTTTAGATCAATTAGCAGGGATACAATGAAAAAAAAACACTTTTTTAAAGTTATTTCTTCAGAAAAAATTATTTAGCTTAAATATTACGAATTAAAAAATATACCAAAAAATGTTTAGTTATATTTATATTTATCAGAGGAACAAATTTGCTTTAATATAAATGGTGAAGATTTTAAGTAAGAATGAAACTCTTGGAACGTTTTTTTATATTCACCTTAATTATAAATATCTCCTTTAGAACTGAAATTAGTAACTGGGTTTTCTCAGATGTTCACTATTTGTTCATCTTAGAAAATACTCTTTCTACTGGAGCCCCATTTGTAGCAGGCAAACATAAAATATATTCAAATAAAATAGAAAAGTTTTCATTCTGTAGATTGTTGGCGTGGAAGTATTTGAATAATTCCACCCAACGAGTTTCCGTGGAAACATTTAGATCATTTTTATTCTTTTACTTTTTGCGATGTATCTAATGTAGTTAGAAATTAATGAAAATTCGTCAAAAACTTACGTATCTTTATTACAGTCAATATACTCTTTTTCAATTAATACATCCAGAGATTTTTGAACGTCTTCCCATGCGGGAACTTTTTTAAAATCTGCCCAATAAAATATCTCCATTACTTTGATAAGAAAACGAGTCACACTGCTCCAGATATTTACGGCTTAATTTATAAAATTCTGTAACCGTCCTTTTCACAAACACTTCATCTATATAAGTACCATTATCTTTTGATTTCACCCTTAATTGAAGGACCGTAAAGGACTGATTGGTCTGTTTCTGAGTCAAATAGTCTTTTAGTTGATTGATTCCTTTTGTAACTTCAACTTCCGATACAGTATTACCTTCAAGTTTCAATACAGCTTCGCGTGGTTTCCGAAAACGGGATAATTTTGCGTCCCAGAGTTCATTTCGGGGACACCGTGACTCGTAATTATAAAAAGGGACAGTCCCGTTCAAAACGGGACGTCTGGTCACGTTAGACTTAATACCCACACCCCATAACACACACATACTAATATTGGAATATAAGCATTAAGTGATGAAAAAAAAACTTTTTGAAACTGAGTTGCATGTTAGAGTAACATCACGTTGTCTTAAAAATTAAAAGTCAAAGTATTTTCAAAACACATCCTAAAAACCATTAAGGTGCCCGGTTTAGGTTAAAAAAAAAATGTTTTTTATGTGTTAGATGTTACACCAATTAAAAAAAAAGAATATAAAAATATTTAGGAATAAAGAATAATATATAAAGCTAGTGAGTTTTTAAAGTCGTTTTTACAGCATCTACTTTATCTAACTTATAAGAATATTTTTTAATGAGTTTTTTGAAGAATGAAATTTACACGATGAATTGTTCGCGAGAAATGGGATATCTCCAAAACAATTCCATTAAAATCAATATGAGATTTATAAAAATAATTCAATAAGCCCTTTAGAGTATAACAAACCGTAGGCTGTAAGACAATTATATTTAATCACATTTTACAGGCATTTTTAGCTTAGAACATACAGTAATTTTGTGGAAAAAAATCATTAACATCACATTTAAATGCGCATAAAATAATTATTTATTAAAATATTTTTATCCTGCGATTTGTGACACTTCACATGAAACAAGAAGTGTATAAATGAAATTAAAATTGCATTATATCCAACGTATTTTTATTTATCGCGTTTTTCTTCTTTGAAAAATTTTGCTAAAATTTCATAAAAATAAATTTTTTTTTTCAAAAAGAAAGGGTGATGTATGTTATTTATTTAATAACTATGACTCTTTAAACTTATTTATGCTCTTTAAAACAATAAGATTCTTCTAAAAATCAATTTTTGAAAAATTGGTCTCCGAGCCTAAGTCGGGTGCTTTACATTTGAAGAGAAACATATATTCGACATTTGGCTATCTAGAAATTCAATTTTGTACCATTCAGAATACAATGAATGTAATAGCCATGGCAAAAGTTACGTTAATTTGTTTTATTTTCTCTCTATATGATAAATTCCTCCAACTTAGTCGCATAGAAATTAGCAATTATAAATTTGAAAAAAGTTAACAGTGTTACTTATTTGGTAACTGATAAAAATATTAAAAATGAGCTGGCTCCGGAAATTTGTAAGAGAACCATTGCTTCAAATATATGTTTTTGTGCCTTGAAGAGTTGTTTAAAATCCAGTTTTCTCAAATTAAGAACTAAATTGCTTCTTTACAAAAGTCTTATAAGATTTGCCCTGACTTATTCATCAGAGACTTGGCCATTGACTTTACGTGATGCGGAAGCTTTGGGAATTTTCGAGAGAAAGATCTTACGTTGCGTTCTTAGTGGAGTCCAAGTAAATAGATCATGGAGAAGAAGATCTAACCTAGAACTCTACTAAGTTTACAAACAACCTGATATTGTAAAATTTGTCAAATTACAGAGACTTAAGAAAAATGAAAGGATGTCCTTTTAGCTTCCAAGCAAAGAAGTGAGTAGTTTCGGATGATGTGGCGCTTAGCCAGTGTAGGAAATCATATGCCAAAGATGGTTTCCAACTCTAGACGATGGAGAAAATATAACAGAAATGGACCCACTATACGTGTGCAGAATGTAATGCCCCTTGTGCATTGCAACATGCTTCTCATCTTTTCCTTGCAAATAATCAACATTTAAATTTAATTTTCTTTATGAAGGTGAATGGTTTCTAAGGAAATATCCTCCCCACCCCTAAAATTTAAATATAAACATAAAATTCGGCAAAATAAAATATATTTGCTTAAATGTCATTGTTTAATTGTTAATAAAACATAAGAAACTACGAGAAATTCAAAAGAGAAATAAATGGTTCACGAAAGGGTTAAGACAATGCATCAAAGATATGAGAAAATTCCAGACTTAAGCCAACCGTTCACGCATCTCATAACTGCTTTTGTTTGCCACCAATTAATTCTGAATGTCAAGTATGAATTTAGAGAAACTGATGAATAATGCATTAATTGATTCCCCATTCGGTTGCTTTGAATTAATGATTACGAATCCGGTTAAAATGGAAAAGGGCTTTGGTGAGATGAAAGCTCCTGTCCCCAGTCATAAATTTGAATTGTGATCTTTTACGAGTATTATTCCAGTTCGTAATGTTGCAAATGGAATATCAATCTTCTCCTAATACTTATTGTATGCGCTGCTTGTTTATATTGTATAATTGTGTTGAGTGAAATTAACAGGATGTGAAATTTATTTCATTTCAATATCCAGTGGAAATGTGACTTAAAAGGGTGTTTAAATCTTTATATTTTCGTGTGTATAAACTGATAATTCTTAAGAATTTTTATTAAAATAAACGTTTATTAAATAATCTAGTTAGAATCTAGTTTATTAATAAAATCTAGGTTGAGAAGAGAGAGAGAGAGAAATAAAACGAAATTAAAAAAAAGATGTTCTTTTTTTTAATTCAAAGTTTTTTTAAAAGACATTTTTTATTAGTCATGTGTAAGCAATTTTAATATTAATCTCTTAAGGTTTTCAGAGCTTTTACTAAAAAAAAGTCATATAAATCCTTCAAAATTAGCTCCATAATCCAAGTTTCCGAATTTTCATTCACTCATTGTCATGTCTGAATGTGTACGTTAATGAAGTGGCCATTTTTTCCCAACAGCATGAAACTTAAGATCACTTCAAAATCATTTCTCTTTCCGCTCATTTTCCAAATAAAAAAAAAAAATGGTACAGAAAGTAAGACTAACACAGATAGTGAAAAAGATAACAAATGATTGGAATAGTATGTTTGCTTCAGATAGGTTACAAGAATTAAAACTACAGTCGTTGAGGTTTAACTTCACAGCAAATTGGTTTGAAAATATTCCAAAAGTTTTACCCGCTTGTTGATATTTTTGCGCTCCCATTGATCACATTTGCAAATTACATGACTTTTTTTCGATTCAACTTACCTATGGGTTTCGAATTTTGGATAGTTTTTGAAGAAAAAGCCCAATCTTGACTTATACAGGTGATTCTAAATTGTTTTTACAAATTAAGAGGGGTGATAGTACTCTTCCAGATGACCAATTATTACACAGGATTATGGTGTTGCATTCCATTTTGAGAGACAGAAAACAGTAAAGCATAAACGGGTTCTGCAAAAAGAAGCAATACAAGTAACCGCCACTGACGCCATTTTGTACCTGCTTACGTATCATATCGCCCAAGACTATCAAGAATTTACTACATGCAAATTTCCACTGAGAAGAAATGGCATTTTGCTTTTAGTTGGCTACAGAAGAAAGGCTACCAGAGCAAACGCTGTCCTTTAAAAACGGCACAACATCATCGCATCAAGTATTATCTTGATAACATCATCAGTGAAACTTTTCGTGAATGCTGTGGGGGAGTACACGCCCGAGGAATTGGTAGATATGAACCTCACACACGGTGAAGCAAAAGTGAAGGGATGCGAAGCTTGAAGATTGTACGAATAGTGGTTTCCAACTCGTCGCATTACCTTTTCCAGTGCTGATCGACGACTGCGAGAAACTGGTTCGTTTGCCATCTCAAACCACACTGTAGGACGTTTGTGAAATACACGAACACTGGAAATGGAAGAGTGAGTTTTGACTATATTTGAAGCAGCTCCTACCACAAGTACGCGAGCGGTAGCATACAAAATGGGTATTTCTCAGCCAGTAGTGTCGCGTATTGTCTAGAGAAATGCATGTACCCTTACCACGTGCAAAGAGTGCAATCTTTGCACACAGATGATTATCCCCGCAGGGCAAACTTTATACAGTGGATGCTGGGGCTGAAGAATAACGATCCACGATTTCCTGTATTAGTATTATTTATTGACGAGTCAAAATTCAGCAGAGAAGACATTTTCAACATGCGCAGTCAACACGTTTGGTCTGACAGTAATCCCAACTGCACTACCCCTCGTAATCACAAACAAAAATTTTCCCTGAAGTCTGGGCAGGTATCTTTGGTGATTACCTGTAGATCTTCTTGCCAGACCGTTTGATGGCACAACACACCATATCTTCTTGGTACAAGTGCTTTCCAGTTAATTGCAGGCTGTTCCTCTCCCCATTTAGAAAGACATGCGGTTCATACACGATGGAGCCACAGAACATTTTTTTCCTTTTAGGTCCTTAACTTCTTGAATGACACATTTCCCACACGATGGATTGGACTTGGCGGATCTGTGGCTGGGCCTCCTCGCTCTCCGAATCTCAACCCTCTGGACTTTTTCTTCTGGGGGCATAGGAAATCTTTTGTGTATGAGACGTCTGTGGACTCAGCTGAAGATCTCTTGGCGAGAATTATTGTTGCCGCGGACAAAATTAACAAGACACCAGGAATGAATATTCCTGGATGTGCGCCAGTGGTTCCTGCACCGGTGTCACCAGTACTTTGACAAGCCTGGTCGGTATTTTAAGCATTTGCTCTGAGTTTTTTACGAACAATAAATAATAAATCTGATTCTGCAACTTTTGGCATTGGGCATTCTCTTTCCCAACAATGTTGTAAGTTCAGGTTGAAATTATAATATTCCTCTTTTCTGCCTCTCAGAGTGGAATGCGACCCAATGTTCCTATGTAATTCTTAGTCATTACTGGCGTAGCTAGTCCCGAGAGAGCCCTGTATCAAAATTCTTTGGGGGATCTTTCTTCGGGAGAAAGAAAATGTACTTATTTAGAAGTTGCACACTTTGGGCCCTTGTAGCTGGGGGATTTCGTATTATTGATACGGCGGTAGCTACACCCATGTTGGTCATCTGGATGGCTACTATCAGCCTCTTAATTTGTAAAAACAATTCATAATTCCCCTGTATATACGAATAGCCCCATATTTCGGAAATATACGATATATATATACAGTCAGATCCCGATTTAATGTAACCTATATTTAACGAATATCATGATTTAACGAATTTTTCTGTTGAAGGCACCCTCCCCCCTCCAATTTAACGATTAATAAACCCCGAATTAACGAATTATTTCAACAGTTAAAACTTTTTTTACTAGATTGTGTTCGAAAAAATTGGATTTTTTTTCCAAACACAAACTAATAACTCCAAACAACAACACAACATAAGAGAGAAAAAAATTTTTTCCTTGCATGTAGCAACTTTCGACGCCAAAGGGTGCACAGCGTTATAAGACTTAACAGGTGAAGATGAACCATGAATGTATTCCACCGTGTTAGTTTTGAATAGGACAGGAAAGTCCATTCTATAACGCTATATTATATAGAACGCTCCATCATATATATATATATATATCATATAGAACGCTCCATTCTATAACACTCCCATTCTATATTTTCAGATTTTAACGATTATGTTACTTTTGATGGACGTACTACCTATCTGTTCATTGGAAGATTGGGAAACCGTTGATTTGTCGAAGCCAGTGAACAGCGATCTTAATGCAGAAATTTATAATTAAACTCTTCTAAAAATGTGACATTTTCCAATGCTTGACATTGTTTGGAAACTGTGAAAACATACTTGATGCAGCATGATATAAATGGCTCAATGTTTTGTTGTCTGCATAAAGTCGAAAAAAGAACTCTATCAAATCAGGAATCATATATATATATGTATACTATATACTATATATATATATATATATATATATACTATATACTATGTATATATATATATAGTATATGTATGCATATATGTACTGCTAGCTAAGTTTATTATTATCTGACTATTTTGCTAGTAAATATTCATATATGGTGAAAATAAAATAAATGATTATCATAGTTACTAAATACATAACTAATATTTACATAAAAATTAAGAATTGAACGAAATGCAATCTCATTCATAGTTTTGAAATAAAATTTCATTTTGAGCGATTTTTGAACTTTTCTATATTAAATTTTGTTTGTTTTGATAGTATTTTTATTCTAATATAATATTTTTGGTTAATGTAAAAGCAATTATTTGAATAAATATAAAATAGGGTCCTTCTCAATATCTGTTCGTTTTTCATGCCTCGCGCTTTAAAAGCATAGCATTTAGAAGTTTCTTTTATGCTTTTTGAACAGAAGGATAGTATAAGAGAAACAATGAATAGGGGGTAAGTAATTTAATGTAATTTTTATTTATGTCAATCGTATACATTCTTTCAACGCGATACGATGCTTGAAATCTAACCTTTAAGAGACAATGCTTTGATTTCTTCATATATTTTTATCAATTTTTTTTGTGCGTTATTGCCTTAAAACTTTATTTTGACCCACACATGATATTGACATTTCACAAATTTTAAACTCCTAATGTCTTATAAAAATCAAATATAACATTTCACAACCTTTTTTTTTTGTTTTTTTTTTTGTAATTACCCTTCCAAGAAGAGCGAGATATAAGAGGGCAAATATTATTTAGATATATTTTTAGTTCATAAAATACTAACAAAAAAAAACAGACAATTTTAGCATTTTTTTAGCTTTTTTTTAGCACTTTCTTTAGTCTTTTGGAAGCCTTGATACATCTTTTTTTTAATAACACTTAATAATTAGGGCTCATTTTGAAACATTGCGAGTTTTAAGAGAATGGAATATATAATTTAAAAAATTGCTGTCAAAAATATAATATACTGGAAGCATTATTGCTTTCAAGGATACCATATTTGCGGTTGCTCCAAGAACAATAGCTGCCACGGTAGCACAAAATATAGCATTTCGCAAAGGTCTCCGATTGTCCAGAGCGGATCCCAAAACGCGAGCCCAGCCAGCCGAAGGCGCCAGAGCAGTAGAAGCACACACAGCGGCGAACGTGGCTCCTAAAATTAAGGTGACCGCTGGAAACACCGACACCGTGACGAGCGACCTGAAAAAAAAGGTACAGATCGTTAGACGTAAAGGCCGTTCTATAAATAAGAGGTGCCTGAGCAAAACTAATAATTCTTTTGAATAAAATATGTATACTTATTTTAAATACTTTCTTTATTAATTGACTGTAAAATATATGTCGAAGTTAATTTACAAAAGTAATACACAAAATAATTTTTTTCGCTTTTTATAAATGACTAGCTGGTATACCCATTCTTCGCATGGGTGAATTGAAAAATTAAACAATACAGATTGAACGATAAAGAAGTTTTTAATGTATTAATTTTACGTAAATTGCAAATTAAACAAAAGAAAAAACCTTTTCGCATATCTCAGCTGAACAAATAGAACATATTTGTTAAATTTTAAGTCTGAAGGTCTAATAGATGACAAAAAGGAATTTTTTTCTTTATAACTCCTCGTAACTCTCTTGTGGATCGATTTTTGAAAACACCTTGCTAAGTTAATCTCTGCTCAGCAAAAGTAACACATTCTTACAAATTTTGTGTGATGAATGCTTAAAACAGTTAAATAATTTATATCTGAATGAAATTTATACACAGTAGAATGTCGTTTATCCGAACGTTTATTATCTGGAGCGTTAAACATCCGAACCGAAGTCCGGATACGTTTTCGAACAGTGCAACACTAAACAGTTGTTTCACGTGATGGCCAAAAGTGACGGGAAAATTTAAGATGGGGAATATTTGGAGAATTTCAGTTGTGGTGATTTGGTAAACATCTGCTCAGAATATTAGGTCAGTTTGTTTCCAAGTAAAGGGGTGTATACTTGCTCTTTTGTTGATGTAGAAACCAGAATGGCATGCGATGCAGAAGACTGGATTTCAAATGCTAAATGATGACGAGATTGTGACTTTCGTGCAAGAAAAATCCAACCCTGTCGATGATGAAACGGATGAAGACGAGGACAACAACAACAACGAAAGTAACAAGGTTTCATCAAATTCTGACGCGTTTCTGCGTTTATGACAGCTATGGAGTGGTACGAACAACAATCAGAGTGCTGTCTTACTCAACTACTGCTGCTCAAGAGAATCAGAGACCTTGCAGCGAAAAATAAGCGATTACTTTCCACAGGACATTTTGCCCATATTTTGCTTTTTCTTCAAGCACGTTTCCAGCATGTGATGATTTTCAATATTCGTATGGTGTTTGGTTTCTTATACTGCATGGATCGCATTTGGTTTTCGGTTATCCGAACAATCGCGTATCCGAACGGTGTCCAGTCCCAATTGGTTCGGATAAACGACGTTCTACTGTACTATTATCAGGGTAAACAATAAATGCCAGTTCTTTCATTTGAATAGATAATAATGACATTAAAAGAATCAAACTGTTGTCAGTTTTGTAATTTTAGGAAACACTTTTAGAAAGGAAATCCATGCTGATGTGATAGAAAAAGGATTTATATTGAAAATGCATTTCTTACATTAAAAAGTTTTAGAGCCACTATTTGCATTTTAAAAATAACATAGGATAGAGTTATATACATCTTTAATAACAATCAGTTATGCATACTTACTTCGGCGTCATTATGATTTGAGTAAGAGCGACAAATATCCAGACAGCAAAAGCACACGAAGTGTTGGACCGAAATACTCTGTCTCGTATCTGGTGGAACTAAAACAAAAGGTATATCATTAGATTGTTATAACATTTAATTTATATGAAATTGGAACATTTTTAAAATTTAAATTAAATTTCAACATATGTGTTAAGGATTGTTGGATGTTAAGGATTAAACTAAATGGAATTGATTAGGAGCTGAATTGAATGAAGTCTCTTTTTCAGTGTAACAGTTGTTTATTAATTTAGGTTAAGTTATACAAATACAAAAAATACAATTAACAAAAATTCAGGACAAAAAACATAGATAGCTTTCATTGCAACCACATCCTTCCCTCATTTGGCCTGTTCTAACTATGTGAAGCCGCTAGAAGGCGCTTCTGTCAGTTACAGTTATGACAAGAGTGGTTACATGCATACATAAAGCCTGCTTTTTTTTTCTTTACAAACAGCAAATCTTCCGAAAAAAGAGAAGAAAGAATAAGTTAAAAAATAAATGAAGTGAAATTAAAAATCGGCTTAAGCTCATATCCAAAAATCAAGAGAAAGGAATTAAAAAACATTTTATTTAGTTTTTAATATTTAAATTAATGTTCAAGAAATTTACAAAAGCGTTTTTTTTTTCAATGAAAAAGCGATACATTTGTCGCGGTACCCTCTTATGTTGTTCGAGGTGAAGATCATTCTAGCTGTTTGAATTCTCAGGGGATCCGAACGCAGCATTGGTGAAACAGCCATTGAATTAAACTCGAAAGGATTACAAGAATAAGTAAGGATAATAATTTACTTTTACTAACCAAGCAACAGATTCGATTATCTGATACGCATTAAGATAAGCTACGGGGTATAAATATACGAGGGATGATCAGGAAAAAAGTTTACGAGCCGCAGCATTTGAAAATTACATATTGTGGAGAAATTTTGATTACCCAGAGTGGAGACAAATGGCGCTACATGTTATGCAACTGTTTTGCGGGTAGGTAGTGAAAGTTTCCAAATGGTTCAGGATGATTAAAACGGTAAGACGCTAAGGAAATTGGTCTCGTTTGGAAGTGCGAGCCGTGATTAAGTTTTTATGGGCAAAGAATATTTCCGCATCGTGCTCTTCTCTGTCAAATCGGGGAAGTTTATGGGGAAGAAGCAATAAACAGACAAAAAGTAGCGAAATGGCGTCACGCTTTTCAATCAGGCAGACAGGATGTCGAAATCCGCAATACGGCAGGAAGCGGCCGGCCAAGTTCAACGACAGAAATCAACAAGGCACGAATTGAAGAAATGATTCAAAATGATGGACAGGTAACTCTGAGTGAAATCTCGTCAGAACGGGGACTGATCTATAGTAGCCTGTAGCATATCGTTTCTGATGCGCCGCAATATTCCAAGAAAATGCAGAGAAAACATCCGCCGAGACCTGGCTCAATGGATAGGGACCTGATTTCTACCAAGACGGGTTAAGAAAGTCAACTCTGCGTTCTAATAAATGCCTAAATAGACTTGGTAATTATGTCGAAATGTGATAGATGACTCGATGCCTCTTAATTCCTTTTTGCTTTTTCTGTATATTGTTAATAAATATTTCTTTATTCGACTTGTAACCTTTTTTCTGACCACTCCTCGTATTTTATTGTTTTCTGAAAGAGATACAACCCCCTGGCTTTGACAAATCAAAAATATATTAGCATTGGAATGTTATATAAATACATGTTAATATTATAAAAACATTGGAATGCGAAATTCTAAATGTTGATGCGACCATGTGACCTTAGGATCCGCTGACACGAATCAATATATGGCAATATAATAAACAATCGTACACCATGCTAATCGAAGTCCATACCATTTATATACTATTTGGCAATAAGGTTCATTTGTATTGAGACGGGGTTATATCTAAAGATGCCAATTTGGCTGGAAGGAAGAAACCCGAGTTGTAGAGGAAAGACTTCGCTGATAGCCCATTGTTACATATTGTACTGATTGTTGCAAAATATTTTAATGCATTTAGCTGTGAATATATTTATAACTATAAGCATTCAAATATTTTTCTGTTTGAAAAAATGTTTTAGTAAATTTGCACAACTTTATTGAGTTTTGGTAACTATAAATAATTTTGTATATTCAAAATATTTTTGTATAAATCAAAGTATCAGAGTGGAAATTTTCTCAGAATAATGTCTCAAATCACTTTTAGAATAAGTTAAAAATACTGTATTAAGACAATGAGTGCCAATCTTTCAATGTATGCAGTAGCAAAATCAGCCATACATATGTTTACTTTTTGGCAGGCTTTCTGCAAGAATGTCTCAGTTTCCCCAGTTCAAAGCAAATCTTTGTTATTTTTGTGCAGCACAAGATTATCACTCGAAACATTATAAAACTTGAAGGTATATTAAAAATTAACAACATTTAACACACACACCTGTTAACACAAAGCCATGTAGATTCTCTCAAAAGGGAAAATTACTGTTTTCAAGAACACTAGGATGTGTATAGGCGACACAACGCCCTCTAATGAGGGTTCCATTGACTAACACGCTCGTTTTAGTAAAAAAAAACACATCTTATTTTTAAAACTAAATTGGGTAAAACTCTACTTATTTTTTAAGAAAAATTTTTAATCCTTGTTTGCATTTTTTTTTAAAGAAAATTTATTTTTTGAATTTCTTTTTCGTGTTATTATAATGACACGATTTTTTAATTTGCGACATATTATATATATGTCGTAAATTAAAAATTGTAAATTTTCCGAAATTTTTGTAATTTAAAAAAAAACGTTCACCAATTATAGAATAATTAAAAATAAACAAGTGTTCGATTTATCGATCATTTGATAAAAGTAAGTACAAAAAATGATGAATAAAAAACATATTTGCAATCATACAAATTAGGAAAAAGATGAAAGATAAAGCTCTAACGAGACATAAAAAAAAAAAAAAAAGGTAGACAAAATCTTTTTAAAAATGCTGCTAAAAATCTCTCAAAAAGGATTTTCCTTCCTTACCGATCGTGATCTAAAGAAAAGTCAAGTCAAGTAAAAGATGTCTTCGTTTTCCTTTAAATGAAATTCTCAACTTGATTAACGCAGAAAAAAAAGGAAGCATTGAAAAAAAAGTTGACTTCCTTAATTTCCTTAAAAGATTTTTCACCCAGCAACGAATCTCAATTACTCCAACGGAAAAGAAGATTAATTCCCATTATTGCCAGATCTTCCTTTAATTACAGCCTCGCGTAAGAATCCTATCGATTAAACAGGTGCTCGTTTCGTACTAATGTCCGAAAACACCGTCCCCAGCCAGACTAGGTGGAACAGGACGATAATTAAATCAACTCATTCGTCCGGGGCATTATGTAATATCTGACCTGCTTCCTGGCGCGATTGCGACCAATTTTCCGTTCAAAACCAGAAGGAAATTGGATCTCATTGTGAGGTGGAAATATGTTCTGTATAACACCTTTGGTCTTCCTGGGTCATCAGCAGGGCTCACTCGAGTGGAAATGTTAGATTTGCTTTTAATTAGAGATAGCGCTATCTCTTGATTCTCTTAAGATGCTTTCCTCGCAAGACGGTTCCTTTGTTGTTCTCTAATTCTCTCAAGACGGTGTTGAGAAATGGAGAGTGTTTGTCGTCAACCCCTTAAATGAATTTCGGTGTTAAGTGGGTCTAGGAACTTTTGTAATTGAGGAACAGTCGCGGTGAAAGAATATCCTGGTGGAATTGTTTTATTTATGATTTCTTTCTGACGTAGCACTTGTTGGAATTTGTTTCAGTTGTTTCTTCTTTCTTCTTATTTTGATTGCGAAGCAAAAAAATTAAAACAAAACAAACAAAGAGGGATTGTTGAAGTTCAAGAATAATTATCTCCCTTTTAAAAATGAAGCTTATATCACAACAACTTAACTCAAACGAAAACTATTGTTTAACGAAAGAGGCATAATTAAGCTCAAATTAATTTTGAATAAAGTAATTTTTTTTAATAATCATAAATAGTCCTTCAGTAAAGAGTTATTTATATTTAGAGCAGCAATTAAGAATTACATGAGAGCTAATTAAAATTAAACTTACATCAAATTATCTTTTTTTATTGAAGTTTTGAATTCAGTTTTTTCCTTAAGGGGGGTTTTATATTACGTCATTCTTTTTACGGGATTTAATCTAATGGATAAGTTATTTTCATTAAAAATCGGACTAAAATGAGGTAATTATATTTCGTTATAAGAAAAGAGAAACATTTTAAAATCCGAATTATATGATGTTTTAATTACAGCGCTTGTTAAATATTATGAGTAGCTGTATGGAAAAATAATTAAACGTTTTAAGATTAAAACAAAAAAATTGCATGCAGAAATTGCTGGTTATTATTTTTTGGAAGGATAAATATGTTATTTATGGAAGTATTAAATTGAGTAGCTATATATATATATATTATTAAATACATTGAGAGAATAATTACAAAAATTATGTACCTCAAATATCTTTAAAGGCTTGAAGAAAATTACTTTTAGTTATATTACACTAAACTGCTCAATTATTATACAAATACAAAATAAAAAAAAATTATCTTTTTTACTCTCTCTCTTCTCTATAAGTAGAGTTTTATAAATATAAAGTATGAATTTTTGAATTCTAATCAGTACATTTATAGATTACATTTTATTCGGAACATTAATTCGTTAATTATTAATTATAATTGAAAAAGATAGTTTAATTGATAGTTAATCGCATGCTTTTTTTGTTTCGGATAGCAAGGTCCTAAGCCCAATCCTGCTTCCCTCAACTTGTACAGTTCGTAGAATGCAAGCCAGTTAATACCCACCAAAAATTATTATTTTAGTTATTCATCACAGAAATTTAATTTTTCACAAATCCTTTCTAGTTCATTCAATTCCGACTTCAGAATTTAAAAATACAAAAAATAAATTCGGGGATAATTTTTAAACTTTTATCAGGAGATTCATTTTTAAGAAGACTTGGTACCCTCAAAATGACCGAACTATCGTTTTTTTTAAAATTTTTTATTTAATCTTATTCTTTGCATTATTATAATATTGTTTTTCGATTGATATATCACTTGGTCATGTCGGAAAGTTAGAATTGGATGAAACTTAATTTAAAAAATGTAAATTAACAAATTAGGCAATTCGACCCCGCACGTTTTTAGAAAAAAAGGCTAAGAAAAGCGTTTTGATAAAAAAAAACATTTTAAAAAGAGAAATAATAACTATAAAAAAAGAATGTGTAATATATAAAGCAGAATATTACCGAGTCTTTCAAGAATGTAATTTTATTTCTTTGTGAAATTTGTGCATAAAAAATGTTTGAATTAAGGCATTTTATATTAATAATTCCATTATTTCAGTCCTTATTCATCATACGTTTCTCATACGAATATAATACTTCAATATTATGTGAAGAAAAAAAACTAAAATTTCTGTCTTGACAAAAAAAATTTTTTTTAAACATTTTTCTTGAATTTTCTTGTGCAATTAATACTTTCCAAAAATTGATCATTTATAAAAATGTATGGGTTGGAAAAACATGAAAATGCAATTGATATAAAGAAAAATATATAACTAATGTCTTAAAGTGGTACTTTAAGTTTATTTAAGCTTATTATAATTATTTTTTTCAGAATTATAAACTTTAAGTGTGGTTTTTTTTCTCAGTTTTTGTTTTTTCTAGACTTAAGTGCATTCAAAATGCTACTCCTTCCTCAACATTTTACTAATCATTTCCGTTTTTTTTCTGGGTGTTATATATAAAGCATGTAACAAAATTAGGGATACATTTTGCTGTAAAATGAATACTTTTTTTAAAAGAATTAAAATGTGCGGGATGTTGGCTTCTTCGTTGAATTTTCGCATGCATATCAACATTTTATTTTTTACTAATTAAGTTATAGTAAAATCGATCCCTAAACTTGTTTAGAACATCCATAGGAATATTACCAAAAAATTTTAGCTAAAAAAATTAATAATTACAAAAGGAGTAGGATTTTAAAATTTTCAAAATTTTCTAGAAATTTTTTAAAATTGCGTGAATAATATGTAAAAAATCTCATCTCGTATTATTTTTTTGAATAGAAACAGTATATGGAATGCTAAAATGTAATCTTTAAGACGACATGGTACCCAAAAATATCATCAAACTATCGAAATTTTTTATTAGCTTATTTGATACCTCGAATCTTTAAAAACATGCCTGAAAAATTTCAAAGCTTTACCTGCATTTTTTATCAAGTTATGGAGCAATATTTGATGCTGAACAACAACTACAAGGCCCACATTTCAGATTATCTTCTAGAAAAGAGCCTAATAAAAATAAATTGATTATAATTTTCTACCGCGCATGAATGAGACTGACATATGAAGAATTATATATGCAGTAACAAATCATTTCAAGAAAGAATTGTGCAATTCATGCAAAAATTCTAGTTTGTGTATCGTTTATTGGGGGGAAGAGCAAATGGATTTTGTCAAGATTTGAAAGTTCTTTTTTTATCTAATGGGCTGTGGATTGGTATTTTTACCTTTGCAGACTTAGTACATCCCCAAGAGCTGGTATCACTCTTTAGTGCGGCGTCGTATAAGCGGATACCAATCGCCACAGGTAAGCACTTGACGCCCAGTTTCCTCCACAGAGGGAGGCACCTGAGCTCTGACGATGCGAACTTGTACCAGGATTTAAGTTTGCCGAGAGCGCCCAAGAGATTTGAAAGTTATGAGTGCTCTTTTCATGATATTATTACGATTGAAATTAAAACCTTAAAATGGATTCTCTCAAAGCACAAATACTAAATCTCATTTTGATAACTCAAATAATTAAAAAACTAATTCGCAAGAATAGCAAAACTCTCCCATTTTTATGCATTTGTTTTTGGGGATATATATATCCCATGTGTGGAAAATTCAACACTATTATTTTTAAAATATTTTAAGATATTTATTCAAATAAATGCAAATAAGCAGTTCTTAGACTTTGATATTTTTATCTATAAATTGTTATTTGATTCTGCTTTCATTCGTGTACAATATTTAACATGCGAAGGCATTTAAAATTATGGAAATAAAAAATAAAGGCATAAACATCTTTTGTACATTTTGTGCATTATTTGAGTTGTCAAACTGAGCATGGAGTTAGCTCTGAAGTGTGTGTGTGTGTATTTATTTTATATTATAATTATTAAGATAAAGTTTTATGAAATATTGATCTTTCATTCGTTTTCTTCTATATATTCATTATGGCAGTATACTGTTTAATTGTTTTACATTTTTGCAATTTAATTCGCAAATGTTTTGCATTTTTAAATAAGCTAATTAACATTTCATAAAAGTTTCAGACTTTTCGATGAATATTATATCACGGTATTCATGGAATGAAAACTTCATATTTCTCCATGTTGAAAATATTTGTACATATACTGTTAATCAAAACCCTAAGGCTTTTTTGATAATTGAAGTATGGGTTTGAAATTTTTTATACATGTTTTGAAATGTATGTTTTGTAAAACTGTGAATGGGATTAGCTCTGACATTTTTAGTACTTTTTCTAAAAAATTTCAAATTCAAAATTAATGTTTTTTTGAGAATTTTTGGAAGTTTAACTATAAAAAAATTAATAAAAAATTAAAGAGCTGCAACAGAAAAAAACTCATGCACAGTTTTATGTAGTGCATTATAAGGTACTTGGAAGAAAAATTTTGAAAGTAAAGAAACATATTTAAAAAAGCCTTAGGAATTTAAAAATGTTTCAAAAAGTTCAAAAAATTTAAATTTTACAAACATTTTGCAACAAATTAAAGTTTTTTTGGTATGGAATTATTATTAAATATTAACCTTTATAAAATAAAATATCAAATATTAAAAATAAAAAAAATTGTGAAGATGGTACCATATTGCCTTAAATACATAAATAAGCAAAATTGTTCAAAGTGTACCAAACCCTCTTAATACTACCATCAAATAGCCCACAAAGTCCCACTCCATGATAAGTATTTTTAAATTTACATCACAAACTGGTTGTGAAGGTATTCTAATTAAGAAAAAAGAAAGTCTCATCAAACCGCTAAAGAAAATCAATATATATTTTAGGCTTGTAATTTACAGGAATACATTAATTGTGTTAATTAAAACTCCAATAAAGGATTCTCCTGATTGATTTAGCTACAGGTACATGTATACTTATACAATAAGGAAATAAAAAGAAATGAGAAACAAATTATGCTTAAAAAGGAGCAAAGAAATGGCTAAGCAAATTGAGTATCTATACAGAGGAAATATCTCTATAGCTTAAAATTCACTAAGCTTGTTTAAAGAAGGTCTTGTCCGGGGACACATAAAAGATTAAATTCTCTATGGAGATTTGGAAGTTTTATCGAAAAAGAAAAAAAGTGTCTTTGCTGGTTAAAAAATATTTTTTTTTGGTATCGGAGCTGTTTTTTTTCTTTATCAAGATACTTTTCAAAATTTGGAACAAACTCCTTTGTTCGTTTCGTTTGAAAAATTCTTTCAAAGAACTCTCTTTAGAAAATATTTTTTGAACATTTAAATAAAATTGCGATGAATAAAAATATTGTTTTTTAGAAATAATAATGGTAATTAAGAATTCTTAAAGAAATTAATGTAATTTATTTCATTTATAATTCGGAATTTATCGACAGTTCGAATAAATGAAATATACAGATTAATTTGATTAACAAAAAACTTATTTTCTACATTGTATTATTTTATAGTGAAAAAGGACTTTTTTTTTTAAAAAGAAATCTGTTTACGATTAGTACATACAAGATCTGTTTAAAAAGTATCCGACCTTTCGCCATAAAAAATATCTTAGTTCAGCATTTCTCAAACTGTGGAGCGTTATAACCTTACATGAGGGGCGTAAGCATGTTGAAAATAAAAGATACCTTATAAAATTATTAATTTACTGAAATGAAGCAAACAAAATGCATTCTCTGTGTGTGTATGTGTGTTTAACAATTAGTAAAACACACATTTACACTCATAAATGTATCAGTACAGCACTAAGTATTGTTAATAACTTTATCAATGCTGAGTTACGAACAAAAATCTAATTATTACTAGTGATCCCATGGGCTTGTCATATACGAATCTAATACTTATCTTGATAATTGGTATGGTTTATAATTAAAATCGTATTGTTGCTTCAGTGTCAAAGTACATTATTAATGAATTCAATTCATTATTATAGTATAGAGGTAGGCGAGATGAAATTATGATTGAAAACTGGGCCACAAACATCGAAAGTTTGAGAAGCACTGTCTTAGTTATTTAGTGGGATTAGGGTTTTAACTGAATTCAAAATAGGCCGCTTGCGCCTTTATACAAACTCTGTCTTAGCACAGCATTCCATCTACTGCTGAAAACACTTATAGAAGTATTTTTTTGGAACGGTGTTAAACTACCCCGTCTCGTTCTGCCCTTTCTCATTTCTACTCTGAAAACGGGATCCTTTCAATGACATTTTTATTTTCGGGAACAGACAGAAGTCGTTAGAATTCGAGTTCAGTAGGTCTTGTAAAACTGCAAGACGGAGTTGTTTTGTTCCATTGGCAGAAGCTTGGGAACAAATTTCGCAGACTTTCTGCAAAATTTCACACAAAATAGAACCTGTGGAACCTGTAGTAATTTCAACTTATTCTGTAGTTTCTCGTATAACTAAACGACGATTTTACATTATTATATTATCTCCCTTCCAACATTAGCTAAATTTCAAAAAGTTTTTGTGGCCTCCCAAAACGCTGGCCAATCTCTACTGACGTGTCCCCCCTTTGGAATCGGTTAAATCTTACCTTTATTTATGTGATCCCCATATCATCGTCTCCAAAAATTTTCTGAATCTTACAAATTGTTTCATTTAGAAAAATCATCAAGATTTTGAGGGGAAAAAACTCTGATGCAGTTCCTCTGCTTAAGGTATCCGACTACCCTAAAATTGTCATTTTTGCCAAAAATTAACAAATTTTATTTTATAGGCCATCTAATTAGATTTATAAAAAATACCAAGTTTATTAATTTCCGTTCACTAGAACCAAAACTACAAGTGTTTTAGTAAAAGAAGATGCCATGACTTTAAGCAAGATATGTCATACTTTAAAACGCGTTTTATTCGAAATGTGCTTTTTTTGAAAATGCTCAAATGGGGACAGTGTGATTGCTAAAAAAGCTTTGAAAATAATTAACTGAAATTTTTTGTGCGTGTTCTGTATAATAGTAGAGGTGCTTTCACCTTCAGATTTATCAATCACTGTTTTATTACAAAATTAGCAGTCCCTTATGTTAATATAATCACTGTTTTCTTAAGCAATTTCCCACAATAACTAAGATAAAGTGCTCTAGGTTTTGTAAAAATTAAAATATCTCTTATCCTGGAGGATCATTCAAAATTGAATAACTTAGTAACACATCAGAATTGAAAAATTTGTTCATTAACTTTGGTACAGAATGGCCGCGTTTATGTTGTTTTGTAATGTGTTTTGCCCAAATTTTTCCAATTTTAGTAATAATAATTTCTTTTTCTCTTCTTAATGTTAGCATATTTTTTCTTAAAATGTACTTAACAAATCACAAAACAACAAAAATCCCCATATCTGCATTTTTTTAAAAAAGAGTTGTCGCAATAGTCGGATACCTTTAAGTCGTCCTTTAGAGAAATGAAAATCCAACGAACGTGTATAACAGCACCCACACTCAAACTGTCTGCAGGAAAGCATTGGTATACTTTAACCAAATGAAAAATTCAAGCACGTGCATTAATCTGTCACCTGCCATTGAGCACAGCGGCTTAATTTTAGAATCTCTACTATATGCGGAAAAGTTTAAGGTCGGATACCTTTTGAATAGACCTTGTGAGTGTTTAAAACATCTTTCAAATACATAATAGTCTTGTTTTGAATGCCAAATTATTAAAAAATTATGATATATTAATGAAAAATGTATAGAACAATGCAATAGTAACAAATAGTACTTTTCTGCATTGATTTAGTTTTAATTAAATGTATTAAAGTCTTAAAATAGCACGTTATTTATAGTAGTGTTTTTAATAGTTATTGATTAATATTAATAATAAGTGGATAACTCAAGCGCGAAATTTGGCTTTCATAAAGCGTTATCCATGACGCCTTTATGGCTTCTATCAAAATGAATAACACCTATCTTCAAACATAAATCAATCCATGCAAAATTTTTATTCTCCAATTTAGGAGCGATAAAACGAAACATCTTCCAGTTATGGAATGAGATTATCTGCTGCTACATTTCAATGACGATGAAAGGTATTATACGATGATTAATAATAGCCTAATTTTAATACACTTTTATTAATGAAAGTAGAAGAGTATAGAATCAATGAATCTAATTCTGATACAGAAACGCAGATGTTTGGGGTTATGAGTATAAATAAAGGAGCAATTTAGTTATTACCTTAAGGTCCCATAAAAAAAATAGTACGTGAATGTCAGTTTTTCAGAATTTTTCCAACAATTAATTAGAGACTGTCATGCCATCATTTTTATACCAATTTTAAAACATCATTTTTATACCAATTTCAAAATAACCCATTTTCTCACCGGTCATGGTAACTTTAAAAGCTATTTGAACAAATTTTATTTGGCTCCGCTTCTTCCTGCGGAGAAAATTCTTCCATGCGATTGTAATATTGGTGCCGATGAAACATGCTCCAAAGAAAGAAATATTCTAAGAATGGCTCTCAAGGGCATTAATATAAAACTAGCCTCCAAATTTTCACCAACTTATTTCTACTAGAAGTGCTTATGAAAAGTTCTGTAAATTTATTGGTGAAAAAATTTGTGATCTTTCTTTCATCTTTTAATTTGTTCCCTTTCCTTTGTAATGTGTGTAATGTCCAGGATGATACTTTGTGGTGCACTGAGATTTATAAATATTTTCAATAGGAAAAAAAAACTGAATTTTAAGAAAACTGAGAAGTGAAACTGAATTTTAAGAAAACTTTTTTTATAGTACGTAAAGTTTTCACTTAAATATAGAATTCTACCCAGGAAATGCGAAATAAAATTTGAAACAAAGCGTCCTATATTCAGAATATAGCTATATGGAAGGTAATTATTTACTGTGTCAAAACTAGGATAAATATGTTTAATTCAAAAATGTTTCGAAGTTATTTTTAAAAAAGAACCAAATTTTGAAATCTGAATTACATGCATTTTTAAAATGTATTTAAAAACACAATGTTTTCAATATTTAATTATGTTAATTCTCTCTAGTTTAAACCTTTGAAATTGTTAAAATGACTTTCTTATATTAGGACTAAAAGTGAATCGACCAAGCTCTTAAAATTCAGAGTATTCGAATATTGAAAAACTGAATTAATTAATTTTATTCAATTTCTTACGATTTTCAGCCCAAATTATATAGCAGCATGTGTTATACTTCTTTTATTTCGTTCATGTTGCACTCTTACGGTAATTATTTTTCTTTGAGATGAAATTATATGCTATATACATATATTAATAATATAATTCAATAAATTTTAAGGTATTTAAAAATCATATAAACTAAAATTTTCTTATAACGTTAT
>BMAO01030045.1:0-43746 GCA_019973975.1 Trichonephila clavata
GAGAAAAACCTTTTTAATTTTGGACACAAGTCGCCAAAATGGTCACTATGTC
Source organism: Trichonephila clavata (assembly GCA_019973975.1). Taxonomy (NCBI): domain Eukaryota; kingdom Metazoa; phylum Arthropoda; class Arachnida; order Araneae; family Nephilidae; genus Trichonephila; species Trichonephila clavata. Next base: position 53 of record BMAO01030045.1, read on the forward strand.
GCCAAAAATGATGCCAACATGGATGTATTTTATAATTATTAGAATAATTAGTTTTAATCAATTAATTTTTATTAATTAAATTTCTGTATTGTCAACCAAAATAATCATGTATATTAAATTTTAGCTCATCGAGCGCTTTAAAATGTATTTTACTAACGATTGAAAATTTGAACAACATAAATAAAATATTGAGAAAGTGTGAACTAAAGTAAGAATTGAAAAAAAAAACGTAGGTAATCAACTACATACTTAACAAATACAGAGCATTCAGAATAGATCACAGAAGTGGTATCCTGATCTGTGTATGTTTGCAAAATTAAAATTCTTCGAATTCGAAATGCTCAGAAAATATTTCAGACTCTTTTTAAAACTTTAAAAATCGTCAGAGCGTATTTGATAAAAACAAAAAAAATATTGAGAATGAAATAATTAAAAGTATACACATTTCAGTCGAAATTTCTTTTGGAACAACTTCTTTCATTTGTTTTTGATAGTAGATGTAAATACGAAAATTCAGTCAAAATACTCAGTCGAATCAACACGTGGCTATTTGTTTGTATATCATCACGTGATTATGACGTCAGGTGTATGGAGTCCATTGAATACATCTAAATTCAACTGAGCTATATGTGCAGGAAAAATTTAGTCAAATGTAATTGGCATTAGGTAGTGAGTTGTAAATTTTTGAGCTGGTGTTGTTAGTACATTTTTGTATTTGTTGATTATCGAAATGGCAGACAAGGAGAGAACTTTATATTGCGGTAATCTTTCTGAAAAAGTGACAGAAGATTTACTGTATGAATTATTTCTTCAGGTAAAATGTTTTAAAATGCTAATTAATTAAATACCAATTTTGTATATATTGCCGAAGACTTGGCTCCAAATGTATAAAAATTAATGTTGTAAAATATAAAACTGTAAATTAAATTCTATTTGGGGTTCTGTATTAACATGCAGGACTTAATTTAACATTTTAAAACTCATTTCAATTTACTTTGCGTACAGTTTTCTGGTCGAGGCTATTGTTGACAGGCAGTATTAAACTTTTTTAAAATTTAATACATGCTATTTTTAATGTATATTCATTTTATATTGAACACGGAAGAAACAAAGTTATATAAACTTCATATTGTATACTTACAGAACTTCTGTGGCATTGTTATGTAAACTTTGGATTATGTAAATTTATTTCTTTAGTCAGAACTAACATTTTTTCTTATTTTATATCTTTAATTCAGGTGCATTTTTGAAATAATCCAAAAAATCAGCATGCCCTATTTCAAAACGAAATATACATGTTCAATATTTTGATATAAAACTATCAATGTGTGTTCAATCATTTCATTGTATTTTTTTAATGTCATGATTTTGTTTTTGAAGGGATTTATTGTGTTTCGGTTTTTTTCCTAAAGAGTTTATAATTGTTTTATTTTGCATAAATAGTGTTTCATTGTCGTATGTGCTGAATTGGCAGTCATGTGCTTCGTTTCATATGATTTTGCCAACAGGTTGCGCTAATAGGTAGTACTGTTTTCTTTTGTTTGTTTTCCAATAGACTAAATAGTTTAAAATGCATTTCAAAGAATGTTCATTTATATATATAAATATATGTCAAGTATTAATTTTGATGCTAAGAAATGATTTATGTGGCAAGAACTTAATTGATTTTCCTTTTTTTTTATTTTAGAAAGATGTTTTCGATAATTATAGAAGTCTTATTCATGTAGCTATTTAAATACTCAATTTAGTAGTATACAAGTTTCAAAACTGCATTATTTCTCAATTATCATAAAAAGGTACTGATATATTATACTGTCTACCAATTTTGTCAAATTAAATTGTCACCAAATGCTGTTATAAATAGCAATAGTTGAAACCATTTCAATGTATGTTTGAACTCATTAATAATAATGACAGCATTTGGTGAGATTTTTCGAATTTATGATGTTTTTGGGTACTTGTGTATTAGTGCCATCACAGCAAAATTGGTACCATGCGAATCATATTTTCATATCAAAACAACAAAGATTCCAACATGTTTTATATGGAAAAATACCAATCAGTCAGATTTTGGTGGAAAATGGCACAATTCATGTGGCACCATTTAGTCTGCGGTGATGCTAATACGCAAGTACCTTTTTTGTTTGGCAAAATTGGTCAACAGTATTATATATTAGTACCCATAAAAACAAATTTGCTTAATTTGTTTTGAGTTTAATCATGACTGTTACAAGGACAAATCAGATTTATATTTCCAGTTTATTTTAAAATTCTTTTGAGGAATGTATATTAAAACACAGTGAGAAAAAGGTTTCGTTTAATTTATTAGCTTAGATGCAAAAAAGAAGTTAACCTTAAAGTGCAATCTGTCTGCATCCATTTTGTATTTCATTACTACACTGTTTGTAAAACTAATTTGAAGAAGGTTACTGCTTGTGAATGGTATTGAAATATCAAAATATCAATTTCAGGAACATCTGAAATTATCACTCTAAGTTTATTATCAAAACTATAGATATTGTTAGATATGAGAGATATACTTATTCATTTAACATAACTGAATGTTGGTCAGTTGGATCAATATAATCTGCTCTGAAATTTAACATAGGGATATTAAATTCTTAAACATTTTATTCTACTTTAGCTGTGTCTTCATTTTAAAATTTTTAAAAGCTCAAATATCTTGTGCATTGTTTGCTGATGCTAGCAGAATATTTTCTTGGTGTATAATGTATGCATTTTTTTCAATATTCAATTTGTTAGACTTATTAATTCTTCAGTAGAAATTAAGATTCATTGATTGGGCTGCAAAAGTATTGATTTTCAAGTTAACAAAATGATCAAGTTTTAGTGTACTTACTCTTGTGACATATTCTACTAAATGTTTTAAGTACTCGATGACCTTTGTGGAATATTGACAGTAAAAAATTATGCTTATGAAGTTTAAAATTCATAAGAATTATGAATGGTACTTGCATATACTGCTAATTTTGCCAAATGGTACTTGCATATTATACTGCTAATTTTGCCAAATCAAAAGACATCACCATTCCAAAGAAGGCACCAAATATTGTCATCCTTATTATTGTGTTTGATCATGCACAAGAATGGTTATCACTATTGGCTGCATTTCATGGCATTTGACTATGTTTTTTATTTGAAAAAATTAATCAACAGTATGATATATAAATGCAGGTTGTATTTATTGGTGCATATTGGTTACTACATATTACTGAACTCTTTTTCACTCTATTTTAATATGTAATAATTTTTTGGGAACTAGTTTGATATCATGGGGCAAGGCCCCCAAGCGCTACTTGGCGCAATAAAGGAATCACTCCAAGCAGCACTTGTCACTGGAGTGGAATCCAAGATGGCAACCTAGCGGTAACAAATCATCAGGAAGATAATTTTAAAGAATTGTTTTGAAATACATTGCAATATATTTTAAATGAAGAATATAGGAAGAGACTGAGAATAACGAAGATCAATCAATAAATAATGAATAACATTATAATAAAAAGTTACATGTACTAATAATATTATGCAGTATATAATAAGAACCATGATATAATTTAATAGTAATTTTATGTAATATTCATGTAGTATGATTTAATAATAATTATATATAATAATCATTTGTTATAATTTAATAGAGTAATTATATAAAAAAGAATTATTGTATTGTAAAATAATAAAAATTATACATAAGAATACTCATATAGCATAATAATTATAAATGAATAAAAAACAATTATTATAGATTATGAATATTATATGATTATCACATATAATAATTGTATATTTGTTATATTATAATTTTTATGTAATATTATGTTATATTATAATTACATAATTTAAAAATTAATAATGAATGTCAATTAAAGTACTGAAAACTTGCAATATTCCCAAAACTGCGAGTTCTTGCAACGAATTTCATCAAACAAGGAACATTCAAAAAAGCATTTTTAAAATGTAAATAAATTATAATTAAAAAAAACTAAAGAACATTCTTTTATAAAACTGAATCGAACTAAAAAGTAAAAAAATAATTCTTAATATAAGAATAAAATGATGAATGAGAAAATTAATGTCATTGGGGTAAAAGCGTGGGGTGTTCTATAAATATATCAATTGTTATAGTTTCTAACTCCTTTCAATTCCGAAATTTCACCCCACACTTTTACCCCAATGACATTAATTTTCTCATTCATCATTTTATTCTTATATTAAGAATTATTTTTTTACTTTTTAGTTCGATTCAGTATAAAAGCGTGTTCTTTAGTTTTTTTAATTATAATTTATTTTTCATTTTTTAGTTTGATCTACAATAAAAGCGTGTTTTTTAGTTTTTTAAACTGTCATTTATTCATTGTTGAATTTATCCTTGAGTTTGATATTTGGAGCCAGAATTACGTGGCTGCTGGAATAAGTCTTGCTCTTCAATGGATTTTAATTAAAGGGTCTGAAATGTATTTATTCTCTGTTTACGGGGCCTCGGATGAGTCCTGTATCATTATATTAGATTCCATCTCAAAAGGTCAAACAAATAAAATGTGTGGTAAGAAGAAAAAAAGTTCGAATTAAAAAAAAAATTTAATGTACCATGTTTTTATAATGGACTAAAAAGTATAAAATTCCTCCTTTACGTTTTTTTCTTTTTTCACATTTTCATGCATTGTCATCCACTTCTGAGATATGGTCCAAATTTCAAGTTCTCTAGCTCATCGGAAAGTCACAGTTTTAAATCAATTACAAAATTCCACCCGGGCAGACATTAAAAAAAGCGAGTTAATAAAAACATGGTAATATTAAATGTCAATCATATTCTCACCTTTTAAACTTATTGCTATAATGTCAATTCAAATCATCACTTCTAAACGTATTGCTTTATAAAAATAAAAAATATTTAGCAGTTAGAACATAAATTATTTTTTTCACATCACGAGCCTTTTTTTTATTTTCATTTTCAGAAAAATGTTTATATTATAGTAAGATATTGATAACACACATCCACCCTCCACTTTCTCACACACAGAACACTTTTTTGTTTTATTTTTATAAACCACAAGTGTATTAATTAAAAACACTCGCTGTAGGGTTATACCTTTTTCTTTTAGTCACTAAATGTGGAATTAGTCGCCAAATCTGGAAGTGGTATATGGAATTGTCGCCAAATCTAATTATCGTGATTCCTGACGATCCTGATGAGGACAATGGAACAAAATTATGAAATTATTGTATTGTCATCGGTCCTTGACAAGTGTGCAAAATTTCGAATGAATCTGAGCTTTTTAAGTGGGTAAAAATCGAGTTCCAAGATTTTTTTACATGCAAGTGAAACTTATAAAAGCAAGTTAAAAAGTGAAAATGGACAATTTATTGCAATAATTAAAAACACAATACTCATTCTTTAAAAAAATATCCTAGTACTAATGCGGTGCTGATTTGAACTACTCTCAAAATTCACTTAAGTTAACTTGCATCATAATACCCAGGTTCGCTTATTCAAACCTTTAGTCTGCATTACAAGTGAGTTAATCTATTCTAATCAAATTCAAAGATAACGCTACTCCATTTAAAAATTGAAATAATTTAGTTTATTACATTTCTAGATTATACAGTTGCATTACAAATTTAAGTATAAAAATTAACCAAGAATAAGCATTAAAAAACATTGAATAAGATTTAAGGATTCCACTTATCTGAAACGGAGGTGAGGGATGGAGGGCGGCATGAACCCTTTTTCGGTTCTGTTGATTACGTCATCTGAAAATTGAAAGAAAAGATCTCTCTCTCTCTGAAAACTATTGTGCAGCATCTTGTAAGGGAGGGCAAATCTGCAATTTGTACTTATGCACACTTTTACAAAAAAAACCCTATTGGCCAGCCCCTAGGCTCAAAGTTACAATTTCAATTAAATTTATGCGGTTGTTCACCCTTGAGTGCCAGCGACTGCACCCCATTCTAAAGAATTTCAACAACATCCTGTAAACAAGGGGAACACACAAAATTACAAATGGTTTGGGGACCATCCCCATTGCTAGCCTCCCATCAGTACTCACCCATGATATTAGAAATATCAGTTTTTCAAAATAGCACAAAATAAAACAGAAGACTGAAATAATAGTTTGAAGAAATGCAATCAAAATGGTAAAATTTTTAAAGAAATTGAATTAAAATCGTCTGAATGTATAGAGTTACTGCAGGAAAAAAACCAATAAAAATTATTTCTAATATACATTATTCCCATGGCAACCACAGCGCCAGAAGATAAAAATATCAAGGTAACCATATTGTAATGTTGTTGCCTATCTTGGCAAACATGAACAACAACTTGGTGCATGCCCATTGATATAAACTAGCACCATTTCTTGTAATAATGAATCCTTTTAAAATGCATATTGTCACATCTACATGTTTTTAAAAACAATTCATTACTGTGGTATTTGTAACAAATGATAGCCTTTCTTTAAAAAAGGTTAAAGAAATATTTGTTAATATTTAATTAACTCCACCTTATAGTAGTAAGATTTTTCAAGAATGTCAAAGTCAGGTGAAAGGTTCTTTTTTTAGTTTATAACGTGTTTGATTCTTTTAATAGAACTTTTATGACATTTCAGATTCATTCTGAATTAATAAAACAGACCAAAATTCAACAGTTGAAAAAGAAGGGGTAGTGGGGGATATTAAGCCTAAGTGGTAGCATATCATGCTTCTGCGCCACAGGTCTAGGGTTCAAACCCAAGGTTGACTCAGCCTTTCATCCCGACAAAGGAGTACCAAGCTTGCTTGGCAACTCACTGGGTTTTTTTATGTCAGACCGACCACCTGACTGAAACATCTGCTCATGCACCTCAGTAGGCCTTGGCCCTCATGGGCTGTTATGCCACTGCGTTTAGTTTAGTGTTTAGGGGGTGGGAGAATATTTATTTGATTCATTTTTTTTAATGGAACACAAAGCTTAAAGTATGAGATTTTTTTGTAAAATATTTAGATTCATAGATCGTAGATGAAAAGATTAGTGAAATCTTGAGTACATTTTATGTGAAGATGATAAATGTTTTGCTGCATATGCAAGTACATGAAATGAAAAACAGCAATGATTGAAATGAGTACTTATGTATTATTACACTGTTGACCAATTGTCTAATCGAAAGACATCGACAAAGGCTCCAATATGTAGCTAGTAGTAGTAAACCATTCCTGTGTATATTCTAACATAATATTATTTGGCCACATTTTTTTAATTGACAACATCTTTTAATTTGGCAAATTTGATCAATAGTATGATTCATAATTTTCTTAAAATAAAACAAATTTTAGTTTGCATTTGTATTCAGTGTGTTAATACTATAGTGAGAGATTGTAAGTTTGGACTAAGATCATTGTGCTTAATAATCTGAATTGCTGCATATTAGATTAATTGAATCTGATACTTTGTAATATGACAGGAGTGACCCGCGGCATAAGTGCCATAGTGATGCACGGCGGAGTTGTAACATTGGCACACAAAGACTTATTGAAAAATTAACATTTGAAAAACAACTTTGCTTTTTTACAATGTTATTGAAAGGAGGTTGTTTTAAACAAACAAAAACCCTCAAAATTTATTTTAAAAACTCTTAATTGAATTATAATAAAAAATTATCATTTAGAGCAAGAGTGTCAAACTCAAAGGCTGACTTGGGCCAAATAAACAAGGTTTAACCTAAGATGGGCTACAAAAAAAATAAATAAAATTCATTGAAATGTTGGTTTATTTCAAATAATACATTATAATAAACATATAAAAGAACAAGAGAAATTTAGTATATACGTCTTGACACTGGACATCACTTCTTTACTTCTATTTTTCTTATTTTGGGGAAAAATTAAATATTTTATTATGGATTGTGTGCCTATATATTGACCTGGCCGCATGTGGCCCATGAGTTTGACACCCTTTTGGTGTAGAGAATACTCTTTATTGGTTGTGCACTTGCAAGATTTTTGAATTTGAGGGAATGTGTTTTAAAATATATCTGGAAGAAAATATTGAACTACCTAATGGGAGTTCTTGCTATTCACGAATGAAGATAGATTACCTATATTATGGGACATTGAAATGATTTAAATTTAAGATTACAGGGCAAAGATTGTATTTTTCCTACTCTAGTGGGTCATATTTCGGTTAAACTGTTGAATCGGCCACTTATCCCGCCAAGTGTTTTTTTGCCAAACTGATAAATGCGCTAAATCTGGTAACCCTATTGATTTTGATCAGTGTAAGTCGGATCGCGGCATAAAAACGCGCTAAGTTGCCGATTTTTCAAAGTTTGGCAAACCAGTGGCCGATTCGACAATTTCACCCATATATCTTTTGTGAACAAACTTTTTTGTGTTTGCACTTTTGCATTTTTTTTGCGCACACATTGATACCAAAGTTAATTATGTTCTAAGCTATGATAAATTTAAACATTTACTATCCATTTTACAGCATTCATTCAATGCTAGGTTTGATGATTTTCAAGATGATGAAAAAGTGCTGCTCTTTTCACTATTTTTTTTTCCTTCTGGAAGATGTTAATTGTTACCCACCTAAAATCCAAATTGAAATTATTGACCTACATCACAATATTATAGTGAAAAACAAATATAAGGAAGGAACTTATTTCAACTGCAAGTGATAAGAATATTGAATTTTGAAAATTTGTACCAACAATAAATTTTCTAAATTTACATGATAGCTGTCAGATATTGTTCTAAGTTTGGATCAACATATGTATGGGAGCAAATGTTTCCTATTACGAACATAATAAAATAAAAATATTGCTCAAAATTAACTGATTTTTCCATAAAACAACCTAATTTTGTTCGTTTCCTGAAGAAATAAGTATCCTATTATAGATAGATTGCTTGGTAAAAAAAAAAAAAATGTACATATTTATATATAAGCTACATTAAGAAAGTTAAAATATTACTTAAAATTATTAAAAAATTATAAAACTTTTAATAATTACTTTAAATTAAACATTTCAAGTTTTTTTTATTTGATATCTGATTGAACCTGAAAAAAGTTTATTTACAGTAAAACCTAAATTTATACTTTTGTCTTATTGTATTATTTTTTAAATGTCTATTACTAAGATTTGCATAAAAAGTGTGCTACTTGTGTAAAAGTCCCATAATATGTTTATAAGTTAACATTTTTTCGCATTTTCATATCTTTTTGTTAGAAAAGTTGGAAGTGGCACACATAGTTTTTTTTTTATCAGATAGTGACACTCTTCCCAAAATAATTGACCACCCTTGAAATATGATTTTGCTGTTTGAAAATTAAGCTTATGGGGGTGGCATTATAATGACTTGATATTGATTCAAAGAGTTGTGAAGTGCTTTCAAAACAGATCATTGTGATGCTCCGATATGTCTTTAAAAAGACTTTACAATTATTGATCATCCTTATTTATCCTTGGATTTACTGTTTGATTGCACAGAAACTTTGTTCTATTGTTGGTGTTATGTTTGTATTAAAAATTTTTTTCATAGAAAAATTCAAAATGTTTTTACTAAAAGAATTATTACTTTTAAGTAGCAGGATCAGCATTAAAAAAAGAATTGTCAGTATTACAAAAAAAAAAAAAAAAATTAAAGTATTAAAAGTCATGCCAAATAATCATTAATTAGGTTAGTTTTAATAGAGTTTAAATAATTTGCTAAACCTTGTTTTTACTTTGAGCCTGCTAGCTTTTTTTAACTAAATATTTTAATATTTTGACTTCTGCTATTTACTTGTAACTGAAAAAAAAAAAAATCAAGTCTTTAAGGAGTATAAAAGAAATCTTAAATGTATTACGAAAAGTACTTTTTTCTGCTGTTATACTAAAAGATATCTTGAATAAAAGGAGGCTGTCATGCATTCAAAAGCAAATTGTAACTTTTAATACTTGTTATTAAAATGCTGTTATTATATGCTAAACCTTTAAGCATAAAAATTTGTCATGTATAGTTTTTTAATATCATATACAACTATTCATGATCATTAATTCTTTTCAGTTTGCAAAATTATATTTTTTAAAAGATTTTTTTTTTACAATTGAAATTTTTTCATTTTATGTTTTATATATACATATGAAATAACGAATAATAAAATCTGATTTTTTTCTTGATTATGTTTTATTTTACTAAGATATTTTTTAAAAAGGTATGTAATATATCTTTAAGGTCTAAAATGAATATTAACCTTTGAGAGAATATTCTTAATATTTTTTTATTCATGGATGTATGTATGAATTTTAGTAAACTTTTTTTAAAATTATTAGTTTTCCATTGAAATACAAGCTAGCTAAAATGTAATTTAAGATTAAAATTTTTGGATTATATTGTTTTCTGTAAATTTTTTTGACTGTGTACAATTTATCAATAATATTCCTTTTAAAATTAAATTAAAATGGGTTTGATATAGATGTATAGTAAATAATTTAAGATTTTGAGATTTGTTTCTTTTCAATATAAGGTTCCATATTGATTTTTTTAAAATTCATCAAAATTTCTTTTGTTTGGTATTTTAGTTTCATATTGTTACATTTATGAATCCTTTTTGTTTCAGGCTGGACCATTGGAAAGTGTAAAAATTCCCAAAGATAAAGACGGTCGACAAAGGAATTATGGTTTTGTCACTTTTAAGCATGCCATTTCAGTTCCTTATTCAGTAGCTCTTATGGGTGGTATTTCATTATACGGAAAGCCTATTCGTTTAGATGCTAGGAGTGGCTTGGAATCTGTTCCTAATCCTTATTTAGAACAGCTCAGGCAATATGAATATTCTTTTAAACGACAGTCGTATCATCAAACTGATAGTCGAAGACATGATAACCGATCAAGGCGACACGATTCAAGAAGGTATGATGCAAGAGCTGAAACCAACCAAAATAAATTTGAATCTATGAGTGTACCATCATCTTTTAACCCCCTTGTCTTACACTCTGGATTTAATCAACAATTTATACCACATCAAAATTTTCCACCTGAAACATCGTATTATCCAAGATTTGATAAGCATCAGAATCAATGGCCAGGTTGCAGATAATTGCATGCACAGATATATTGTTATTATTTAAGGAAAATGTAGCCTAATACTACAATTCCTTTTATGTTTAAAAGCTAAAATATATATTTTTATCTCTTTAAACTATGTAAATATCAGTGGGAGAATAACTTCTGTGGAAGTAAACATGGTTTGCTTAGCTGTGTCTGTGTTATTTATGAGAATAGACCTTTGGAAAAGATTAGAATTTTCAATTAATAGAAATGGGCAATTTTAATTGTATTGTAAAAGGAATATTTGACTTATTTTTCTAAATTTTATTTCCTTTTCTGTACATATATAAAATTGTATACATTTTTTTTTGTAAATGTCTTCATTACATTCTTGATAATTTCGCAAGGACAAATATTTGTTCATTGTTAAAAAATATGCAAAATGAACTATTTAAAAAATTTACATTTTGAATGAGTTAATTTATAGCTGTTGCCATGGATTTGAAAAGAATGAGCATGATGAGGCTATTTTTTTCTTTCTATTCTGAATATTAACTCACCGTGAATTGTAAATATTTTTAATTGTTAATTAAATTTGGTGTTTATGTTAAGATATTTTGTTTTTATTTTCTTTTTCAAAAATTGTATTAGAAAATCTTTAAAAAGAATGTTTGTGTTAGCTTTCATCATTATTACAATTATTATTTTCCCTCTAAAATTTATTATTTCAAAAATTTATTTATTTTTTGTTTAGGCTTCATTTAAGATATGAAATCAATCACAGTGAATTTTACTTTCTTTTAATTTCATCTTTCACTTGTAACTGTAAAAAAGAAATCATTAAATTAAGCATATATATCTGTAAATTTTTGAGATTGTGATTCATTCTTTGTATTGTGTGCTAATGTGTTTAAAATAATATGTAATGAAACATTCACGTGATTTTGTCTGAGAATAGTGTCCTCTATGGATATCAGGAAATATATCTTGATTCGATATATAGGCTATGTAAGGATTAATTTTTAAAAAAAAATTCATTAACTATTTCGATTATTAATTCACTAGCTACATGTACCTAAACACAATTACACATCCTAGAATTTAGTCTGTTTGTAGCTATTTGTTATTTTTATTAATAAACCATTAACATATTACAACAATTTTGATTATCTCAAATATATTTTCCTTATATTTATGTATAATATAGAATAATTTTCAAAAAGCAAGAAAATATATATAAGCTCCCTAAAAATACCCGTACTTTTGAAATTTTAATGTTTTAAACTAGTGGTCTTCAAATTTTATCAATTCACAGAACCCTTAGAGCTTCAGTGTTTCTTGGAGACCCCATCCTAAAAGAGTCCTTACAAGAAAATTTCTTATAATAATAAGTAAAATATATCCCCATATTATACCTAATTTAAGTAGACAATTTAAGAAAATACTGTATTTTTTACTTAAAATATTTTGACATATTTGTGTGATTTACTTATTAATAACATTACTTTGTGTCTGAGGTGTCCCTTGCATTATATTTAGGAATTGGGTTATGTTTTTACATTTTTTAACACTAATTGTCATCAAGGTCTGTTGCAGCTATTTGAAGTAGCATTTCAATTTCTGCATTCATTTGTTTCTTTATTTTGTTTTCTTTTTCACATACATTGAGAAATGTTTTTAACTTAAATACTTATATCAAAATGGCAATAAAATGTTTATACCTGTGTGAGAAACTGTGTATCCTACAGATCTGCTGATTAAAATTTAGATGTTTCTGTTTAAATTTAGAGTTTATTTGATGGGGGTTTTCAATTAATCCATTCATGCTTGGTTTTCTTCTCTGGGAAATAGTATCTTAAAGGTGTTAGTTGTATTTTTAAAAATCGTCTTTTATTGATTTTTTTTCCTATTACAACTGAAAAAGGGGCTTTATTGTATAATTTTTATTGTATAACAGTCATTTAAATTCAATTTCTCCCATTGCATTCAGTTCTGCAAAACATTGCACAAGCAAGTACAAAATAATTCTGTGTAACCCCAAATCATAATCAGAATATTCACAATCTAGGTAATACATATAAAGAAAACTATGTTTTAATACTTTATTTTTTTAGAATAAAAATTGCAGGAAATTCAATGTCCAGAGTCGAATTTATTTTTTGTTTCCCCCCGTGAGATGTGGGACCCATATATGTATATTTAAAATATTCTTTTCAAATTTTTATTTTGACTTGTGGAACTCCTAGCTATGTTTTGTAGAGCACTGTTTGAAGACTTCTGTTTTAAACTAATTCTAGTTTTAATATTAATCTATGGCTATCTTTAATTTAATTGCTATTAGAATTTTTTTAAAACGAGGGTTATATGATTCAAAGTAACATTTGTATTCAGTTTTCATTGTTTTTTAAATAAAGTTATCTTCCATTGTGGCTAAATTGGAAAGTTGCTGTCTTTTAGTAAAATATGTTTTAAAACATCCAAATATTTTAATAGCATTGAAATCGTGGAAATTTGTGAATTGTTGAGGAGTTATGTATATTTTTTTTCCAAATTAGTCCAGTATAATGTTCTTTGTAGTTAATAGTATGTTTAATATTGAAAGTAAGAGGTATATTATTTCTTTTATATTTAAAAAAAAATCAGTTTAAAGCAATACTGTATAATCCAGCAATGAAATTTATTGCTTTTATGGAAATAAACACTTCACAAAAATGCATTTTCAACTTTTAATGAATCCATCATGTAGCAAGGTTATGTACATTAAATCTAACTGGGCTCTAAGTCCTCGCATTATTGTGGTGTGAAAGTTAGTGGTTTGGATGTTGTTCTTGTCATTAAACCATTGTTTAGAATTACAAGACCCTGTTGCATTGCTTCTAAATATGATGCTAATTATTAAATAATAAATCATTACGCGATTAATTATGCATCTTCGATTAAAGATCATTTAGCTCTTGATAACCTCATTGTATTGTTTTGGGTAATTTTGTGGGAATATATAGTAGATCTGCATTTATTTAGTGATGCTACTTACCCTCATAATTCAACGTTTCTATGATTAGAATAAATAGGAATAATGCAACACATTTCTAAAAGGAACTTTTGAAATACCCTAATGAACTGTAAAATGTGGTTTTGAAAACATCTAAAAATAACAATTTATGAACAAATTTATATATTAACACAATGGCTCAACATTGAACAATTCTTTTTAATTTACAATCAATCTCGTGGAATGCAGATAATTATTAGATATAAACTGAATAGTAATTAATTTTAATGTTCACTACTCTGAAAATTGTTGTAAAATTATTAAAAATCACTAAGAAATAACAAAAAAAAGTAGAAATTCTTGCAAATGTCTTCAGATAAAAAAAAAAAAAATGCAAAGAGAAATATATTCCAATAAATATGCATTTATGTAAGTGAGTGATAATTAAAATTTATGAATTATTTTTTTAACTCTTTGATCTGAATAGGTAGTTATTTTTTTTCCAGAGGTCTTTCTATAAACTGGTTATAAAGCTAAAATTATCTGACTTATTGAAATAAATATTCTGACTCAGCATAGTAGTCATTCTTTTATATTTTCAGCGATTTTTAGTTATTTTAAAAAAAGGAGCAGTAGTTTGCTTTCATTTTTTTGTCACGATCTCATTTGATTGTGTGATTAATTTTTTTTTACTCTTGTTCAACTGGAAGTTAATTGTATATATATATATATATTTCTTGTCTTGGCTAATGGCGAACTTTACATCTCCAGTGAATACCAGTACCTTTCCCAGACATCTATAAGCAATTGTTTTAAAATTGTAGTATTTAATAGTAATATAATCTCAAATATAATTTTTGTAATTCATTTAATTAGTTTAGACGATAAATCTGTTATAAAACCATTAGTCTTTCAAGAACTTAATACTCTTATTGGACTTCAAGCAAAAGTATACATTGGTATTCATGGAAAATTTTCAATTTCAAAATTGAGTTTTTTTAGTTTATTTTTTTATGGGGGCAGTATAAAGAATTTTTCTGTTTATTTATTTGATAGTAAAATGGAAGTGGATACTATCTAGGTGGTTGCAAAATATTAATTATTGTGTATCAGTCCAGCTATTTTATTGTAGATTACGTCTCTCATTGATATAGAATTAAATCCATTGTTAAGACTTCTAGTTGACATCTAAGATGGGTTAATTAATGTAAAAGAGATGTATTTATTTATGATTTTGTAGACTATTGGAAGATGACAGATTTATGCTACCCTTAATAAAAATGGAAAAAGTTCAGAAGTTTTTTAATATAAATGTGCATCATCTTTCAACATATTGTGAATCAACATTATTACTCAAAAAGATTAACTGTTATAATAAGTTGACAAAGGAGCATATTGTATTGAAAGCATTCATAGGATTTTTAAAAGCATAATTCTATCAAAGTTCCATCAAGTTTTAAATCCTGTGTGCTCGACAAAAACTGGATTCACATTTGTAACAGTGTGTGATTATACTGGTAGCGTAGGGTTATTTTCCCAATGAAGAGTCCGTTTTAAACCAAAATTGATTTATTATTTTCTCACACCTAGTTTACAGTACATACTTTAGAAACACTGAAAAACATTTAAATCCTTAAAACTATACATTCTGACGTTCTCACAAAGTTCTCATCCCATCTTTTTTATTTCTTCTACTACATGTTGCCATTCGGCACTAACTGAACTTAGCGGCTTCTCATTAAAAGGGCTAGTTCTTCTGTCCTTGAGTGGGCTAGTCCTTCAATCCTTTACAACATTATTTTTTTTACAGAATTCTATTGATTTTTTAAAATAAATTTTAGAGAGTTAAGATATATAAAATTTGATAACTTTATTCTATATATTTGCTCCATTTACCTTGTAGCATCAGACATAACTGAATAGTTGATTCAATATTCATTGTCTTCTGTAGCTGAGCAGTCATGATCGCGAACTCGTGGTTGGCGCCGTAGAGTCGCAGGCTTAGTTTCTAATGTCACTGAAGACTCGCCGTGTAGAGGGGTTGATTTACATAAAAATTGTCGAAGCTTACGTCACATGAAGGCTTGGGAAGAGGGGATATCTGAGGCGTCATCCTCTTCACCTAGGTTAAAAATTAGGAAGTCTGTCGTCAATAGTCTTAACACAGTTTCAAAGTGTGACTTATTAAAAAAAAAAATTTAACCAATATTGATTAAAAAAGTACCAAATTATATTTAGGCAATGGTATTTTTCAACCTGTTTTAAATTGTATATAATTTTCAACGTACACAACAGAAGCAAAACAAGTCATTTTATTATCATTGGGGTGCCAATTCAGGTGTCGCCCTCGTCATTTCATCGTGTTTAAAAATTACGTGGTTGATCGCCAATAGCTGTTGTGTTTTTGAGTGCGACGTAAATAATTATTTTTATCTCGGGCATATAGCTGGCTAATGGCGTAGTTGGTTTGGCGCTGGTCTTGTACGCCCAAGTTTGTGGGTTTGGACCCCGGCCCAAGACGGTGGATGTTCATGATGCAGAAAATCGGCAGCGTTCCATGTCGTATAATTATATGGCATGTTAAAGATCCCTAGAGTGGCTTTTTGGCTTGGGACTCTCGGAAAAATTCAATTCCATGACAGTTTCGCATCATCAGAGCTCAGGTGCCTCCCTCTGGGGAGGAAACTGGGTATCAAAATTACATTGCGGCCATTGGTATCCACCTGTATGGTGCCACACATAAGTGATACATGTTTTCTGGGAATGTACTTGGTCTCCAATGAAAAATATCAATCCAGAGCCCCATTTGAAAAAAAAAAAAGAAAATTCGGGCATATATACATTAAAATTGTTAAATTAATTATAGGAGGAAAATCTCGCTTATTTTTTTATTTACTTTCAAGGGTTGTAATTCTACAGTATTGGATAATGATTTATAAATGAAATTCCCTTTCTATTTTGTTTCATTTAAAGTAATTCTAATGCTTTAATATTCCTCCAAAATAAAAATTTCTAAGTACGTTTCATGAAATAAATTTATTGAAAATGACACAAGCAAATATATCATCATATCCGGCAAGACGTGGGCCAATGCCTTCCTTTGAAGTTTCCTCCACAATGACCTCTCATTCATTTTCGTTCTCCAAGTTTTCTCGTCTATAATCCCTAAGTCTGATTCCACTGAGTCTGTCCATCTCACCCTTAGTCTTCCACTCTTCCAAATCTCAGTGACTTTAAATTGCAGTATCTTTTTGACAACATTATCATCTGGCATTCGCATTATATGGGCTATCCGATTCATTCTATTTATTTTGATGTGTTTAATGATGTCCGATTGCTTATAAATTCTATATAATTCAAAATTGTAGTTTCTTCTCCAGCTATTGTTTTCGTTTACACCTCCAAAAGTATACTTCGAAGTATTTTTCTCTCGAAGGATGCTATTCGATTTTCTTCTAGTTTTGTTATTGTCCTAGTCTCGGATGCATAGGGTGGCCACGGTAGCCAAGTGGTTTAGGCATCGGATCGTGGCTAGCGTGTCATGAGTTCGATCCTAGTACCACTAAAGACCCGCCGTGTAGGGGCGCGATGCACGTTAAATCTGTCGAGAGCTCAAACGTCCTCCCGTTGGTGTAGTGTGGTAGTTAGGAGAGGGGTGCCAGCTCAGGTGTCGTCCGCGTCACTTGACCATGCTTTCGAATTAAGCGGTCCGTCATCAAAAGCCATCATGTAGTTGAACAGTGGGACGTTAATATTCACTCACTCAGATGCATAGGTCAAAACTGATCTAATAAGAGTTTTGTAAATTAAAAATTTTGTGTTTCTTGAAAGAAATTTAGATTTAAAAAAACCCCTCACAGTACAAGCAAATATATATATTGTTAAAAGTCTTACCAGAAGGAAAAAAAAAAGAAAGAAAACCTATTAATAAAAATTCTATTTGGACCAAAAGGAATCGCTTATGTGTCGAATACATGTTACAATATTTTTTTAAAATTGGTGCAAGAATAGGAAAATATCGTATTATAATCTTGTTTTCCTTTACTAGTTTTAATTATATGATTAAACTAGAATGTTAGTGAATTACATGGCCCGTATTTTTGTCTTTTCTGGAATGGTATACAAACACTACAAGAAAAGTGTGGTATTTTTAAAAGCAGTTGGGGGAAAAAATGTTTTTTCACTAAGGCATTTCCTCTACCGGCCATGCCGTGGCCTCGGTAGCCTAGTGGTCAAGGTAACGGACTCGTGGTCATCAGTTCCAGCCTAATGCCGCTGAAGACCCGCTGTGTTGGGGAGCGATGCACGTAAAATCTGTCAAGAGCTCAAACGTCCTCCCGTTGGTGTAATGTGGAAGTTAGGAGAGGTGGACGCCAGTTCAGGTGTCGTCTTCGTCACTTGACCATGGTTCAAAATTAAGAGGTCCGTCACCGAAAGCTCTCGAGTAGCTGAGTAGTGCATCGTTAATATTGACTTACTCACTATCGGCCATGAAGGGGGATAATGCACGCTAAATCCGTCGGGTTCCAAGTCCTACCGTTCGGCGTGGTGTGGAAGTTAGAAGAGAGAGTGCCAGTTCAGGTGTCATCCTTGTCACTTGAATAAGGCTCAGAATTATGAGGTCCGTCGTCAGAAATTTTTTTAATGTGAAATTTGATGTCCGTATGAATTTTCAGATAACTAAATATTGTTTAGAAATATTAATGAGAGCAATTTATTGTATTTAATTGTATACACTTAGTCTAAATTAGAGACCGAAAGTGTGTAAAATTTCCATTGAATCAACATTACGTCAACGAATTCAGAATAGTTGACACAGCTTTAATATCAAATAATAAAAGTTTAACGTAAACGCTGTAAAAATGGGAAGATGAAATTATAAAGCTTTTTTTTTATATTCAAAAACTTAAAGTATAAATGTAAGAATAAGAATTTGATAAGAATTGTGGAATTTGCTAATTACGGAAAGAGAGAGAGGAAGAGGATCATCACGTAAAACGTTATTAAAAAAAATATGAATATTTATGTAAATTTTCGAATTCTGAGAAGAAAAAATATTCCAAAGCAAATAGTCAAAAAAAAAAAAAAAAAAATTTAAATTTATAGCATTATATGATTTTATGAATGCTTTTCACCATAAGCTAAAAAATGGTAATACAGGTAAAGTAATTACATCATTACTTACATTTTTACTGTCACTAAATAAGTAATAACAAAGAAATAAATCAAGTATTTAATTTCTTACAAATTCTTTAGAAATATTTGAGGTATATTTTTAAGTATATATTGAATATATAACTTTCATATGAAGAAAAATATTCCATCTATATATAACTTTTCCCTTCAGACCAACTTATTCTCTCTCAACTTAATTTTAAAATAAGATGCATTTTTTACATTTTCGCTAGAGTTTATAGAGATTGTTAAAATATTTCGAATTTTTTACAACTATTTTTATTTCGAAACGTGTCGTAGAAACTATCATGTTCTTGCGTTGCCTCTTGTTGCCAACACTATTATCAATTGAGATAATTTGTAAAATAGTTGTCCTTTTTTTATTTTAGAGTATTTATCAAAAAAATATAGTATTAACGTGTAAACTACCAAAGGAACTGATAGTATTTATTACCAGTTGTTATCAGGATTGATTGCTTGATTACTGTAAATTGCATTCTGGACAGTTTCTTTTTCAATTCCTATGATTAGTTCACACTCTTCCTTTGTTATTTATATATCTTGTTCAAATTATCAATCATTAATAAAATATTTTTTATTCAGTCATTAAATTTAATAAAAAAAAATTCTAATTTCAGTCGATATTATTCCTCTAGATTGGCACCATTCGATAAAGCAGCTTTTGTTGAATTTCTGATGAAGGTTTAACTTAACCTGAGAATAATTATATGCTAGTTAGACGTCAGCATTCCTTTTACACTGGTTTTAAGAGATAAATTCTTACCTTTTTTTTCTTTTTCAACTTTATTAAAAAAATGTAATTACAAATTTAATGTGGTTAAAAAGTTTTTAATGTTAATTTAAAAGGTGTTTTGCCAGTTAATATTGGGATTCTGTCATATGTATATACATATTTATATTAATTGTAATTATTGAGTAAAAAGTAATAAAAATAAAATTTTTCTAAAAATTACCTAAGTAGGAATTGGTTTATTTTTTTTTTTTTCATATTGCTTGTTTTTATTTCTCTTTAAAATTTTTTTGCATAACTATTAAATCAATTCAAAGAGGGATTGATGTATGCTAAATCTTTCGAAGCCTTAAGTCCTTATATTGGCGTGGTGTTGAAGTCGAGAGAGTGGTACCTATACCAGCTCAGATATCGTCCTCATCTCTTGACTGCGGTTCAAAATTACAAGTTGTATTGTCAATAGTCCTCGATTTTCTTCAGATATTGTGATGTTAATAAATAATTCAATTATCAATCCGGGATGCCAATATTTGAAATATAAAGGAAGAAGGAGTTTGAGATTCTGTGCTACCCGATCCTTTAAAAAACAAAATCTATTTGAAATTTTTATAATTCGATTTCTTTCCTAATCGTCTTAGTATTGATCAATTATTCATCGGATAAATGTATGCTATTTCTAAATAAATTCATGCGTTTATTTCTGATAAGAAAAAAATCTTTATATATTATAATTTAGTAGAAATTGAGGTTTAAAAAATGACAGCGTTAAGTGTGTTTCCACCAGTTTCATTTTCGATGAAGTATTTACTACATTTCTGTGTAGAATAAAAATGATTCTACACAGCCATACTTTCAACACAATGATTCTAATCTTGCCAATATAATGTATGTATGTGTATATGGAAGGATGTATGTGTGTATAAATATGTATGTATGTGTATGTATACATATGTATATATATATGTATGTGTATGTATATATATGTATGTGTATGTATATATGTATGTGTATATATATGTATGTATGTATATATACATATGTATGTATATATGTATGCATGTGTATGTATATATATGTATGTATATATATATGTATGTGTATGTATATATATATATGTATGCATATATATATATAATGTTAGTGTTAAAATTAATAATAATGTGATATACAATTTTTAGCGAGTGAGCGTTTATTAATGTCGTACGGCTATTGGTAACGGACCTCTTAAATTTGAACCTCAGTTATGTAACGACATCTGAGATGGCAGCCCCCTCTCCGAACTTCCATACAACGGGAAGATATTGAGCCTCGATAGATTTAACATGCATTAGACTAACAGTGGAACTGGGCTCGAATTCTTGACACGCTCTCCATAAGTCTGTGATTACAAGTTAGGTTGCCGCTGCTACTAATACGCGTTCTAACTTGAGAGTATTAAAAAAATATCTAAATAAAAAGGTTAAAAAAAAAATGCGTGATAGCTTGGAATAATGTGCTTTAAAATTGTTTAAACATTTTTATAAAAAACCTCAATTTCTTTTATTGATGTTTTTAAATTCCTACTATTAGTTCACACTCTCCCTATATATATAGTTATATTTATTTATATATATATCTTGTTCAAATTTTCAATCGTTTATAAAATACTTTCTATTCGTCCATTCAAGTTCAAATACATTTTTTAAAACTTGTAGTGAATGTGACATTTGATGTTAATACAGTTTTTTTCAAATATTCATTAATTAAATTAAAAATGAATAAATGGTAACAAACAAAAATAATAGTTCTACTGCATATATAGAAAGGAATATTGTTCGTTGTGTCCCTGTAGCGCAATGGATAGCGCGTTTTACTTCTAATCCGAAGGTCGTGGGTTTGAATCCCACATGATATTACCTAATTTCTGTGAATGTGATTTCTTTTTTACTATATTATTTAATTGGAATGATTAAATTTAATGAATGAATAAACAGTAACAAACGAAAATAATAGTCCAACACCATGTATAGAAAGGAAAACGGAATATATATATTCTATTTTTAAATAATATTACTTGTTCTCTTAGTATTTTTTATTTATTTATTTAAAATCATATATATATAATCTCAGTGTCCCTAAGGTAATGGTAGTATGCTTACAGTTCTTAATTTATTATTTCTATTCTTTTCATACTTTTGCTAAGTGCTACTATTCAGCCATTCCTATGCTTTGAATTTGCATTTGGGTCCAGAATCTGGCAATAACTTGTTTATTGTACTCAGATTTAGCGCGGGCTCTGCATTTTTGAATGCAATTTTTAGGTAAGTTACCTTTTTCTCATAATGGATTTAGATTTTCTGTCCATTATTTCCAATAGGTTTTTGCTCAGTATTATTAACAGAAAGGGGAAAGGTTGGCTGGCCACAAAACATGTTCAACCCCATTTTTATATAAATTAATTATTTTATATATAAGCTGTCCTAAGTCAGCAATGTTTATAATACTGTAGCATCCCTACTTTTATATTTAACTCTATTATTTTAAATTTTCATATATCCTTTTAAAATCTATTGTCTGGTTATTGTCTAGTTATCTTCAGTTTTGACTAATGTTTATTCATCTTTCTCTTGTAGAGAAATTTTAACTATATATATATATATTGCAAGGAAAATCGCTTTCTATTTTGTCACTTAATATTATGATTCCGTCATATGTATTGCATATTAAAAATTGTGACTATTTAATAAAAAGTAACTAAAATGAAATGTTTCTTTGTTGACCTAAGTAGGAGTTGACTTAAATTTTTTTTTATTTGACTTGTTTTTGGACCAACTAATCAGGGTTTTTAATTGAAATGTCGCTTATAAGCGAATATAGCTCTTGTGATAAGCTGTGTTTATGTATTTCATTCCAAAAGTATTGGTTTTTTTAAGAGCATGATTATCAAAACAGGATTTAAAAGGTTGTGCATTTCATAAATGTGATATTTTTTTATGCAATTCAACCTTTTTCAATTCCTACTATTAGTTCACACTCTCTCTATATTTATCTTGTTTAAATTTTCAATCGTTAATAAAATGCATTTTAAAGCCCTCAATTGAGCTGAAGTTAAAAACACGATAATTTTGGATGACAATACAGCAATTTAATTATAACTAATAAAAATTAATTGATTAAAACTAATTACTCAAAGAATTACAAATGCAGCCACGTTGGCATCATTTTTGGCGACATTGCGACCATTTTGGAGACTTGTGTCAAAACCTGAAAAGGTTTTTTTCCTCACATTTTAAAGCGCTCATTTGAGCAGAAATTTTCTATTCACTATTGGGTATTGGGTAACAATACGATAATCTAGTTATAATTAATTAAAATTAATTGTCTGAAATTAATTATTTGAAAAATTACAGATACAGCCACGTTGGCTTCTTTTTTAGCTACTTGGGTAAAAACTTTAAAAGATTTTTTCCCCTCATGTTTCAAAGCATTCAGTTGAAATGAAATTTTATATACACGATTGTTTTGGATGACAATATGATTACTTTAATGATAATTAATAGAAATTAATTGCCACTTAATGTTGTGATGTAATTTGTATATAACTGTATAATATATGTATGTACATATTTATATTAATTGTAACTATTTAATGAAAAGTAACTAAAATAAATTTTTTTGTTGATCTATGTAGGAATTGACTAATTTTTTTTTTTTTTACAATACTTGTTGTTTCTAGCTTTGCCCCAAGAGAAAGTTCCCATCGGTACCAGCATTGCCAATGATGGAAGATCTGCCATTTCTCAAACACTGGGTTGGCAATTACCCCCCTGAGTCACGGCGGCTCTGGAGAAAGTATGTGAACCACGGCATAGTTGAAGAAATTAACTTTTTTTTAAAAAAAATGTCGTACTTGTGTGATCATACCTCTTAAATTGGTTTTAAAAACCAAATGTGTGGGCATTGACATGGAAATACTCCATTGCACTTTCACATTCCAGTATAATAATACAGGATGCAGCAAACAATGAAATATTCTGTAAAATTTATGTTGGTAGTATTGTGGTATGTTGCAGGTTTCTGTTCTGTATGCTTATTTTCTTCACTGTAGAAAGGTTTCTGATCAAAATTTGATTCTTTTTGATTACCTTTGTGATGTGGTGTTGAATAAGTGTTTTGAAGTACACCCAACTCTTTTTTTACACGGTAGATACGTCCTTAGAAAACAGTGCAAAAAAAAAAAAATCATGTAAAAAAATACATGCAACGTATGGTAAATTTAGGGTTTTTTTCGCAACTTAAAAAAAATTGTGTAAGATGAAAAATCTCTAAATATTTTATATATATAAGTAATAATAAAATCCATATGACATATTTATAAAAAATAAACAATTAATTTTCGTTAAAAAAATTAAAATTAGTGTACCGTGAAAATTCAGTCTATAAATACATACAACATATAAAAATTCAAATTGAAATTAGGGATAAAACTTCTGTTCAACGCTACTAGATAACAAGCGTGCACGTTCATTACGAACTGCATAAAAAATGTTATCGTCAATAGATGTGCTAGATATGTCCAGCTCACAGTGCCGGTTTATCAATTGGGCGCTTAAGGCAGGGGCCCGGATAAGCGAAACTTAATCAGATTTTCTGGCTATAAATTTTGATCCGCCAGTGCCAAAGGAGCCTGCAGATCTTCTGCACCCAGGGCCCGAAATTAGCCTAAACCGGCACTGCCAACGCAACTGTCGGTTTTGATTCAAATGAAACATTTCCTTCGTTATTATCGGCCTCGGTGTTTTTTTCTTGTAGTTGTTGCAAAGTCTTGTTTTGTTTCTCAAGTTGCTTGTATAATTTGTGATATCCTGGTACGCGAAACTTATGATTACGTTGAAATTTTAATGTACATTCTTGTATGTCAGGATCATGTTGTTCCACACTTGTAACAAATTTCAAGCCCTAGAAAATTAAATCAGCTATTAATAGTTGAACTTCATTATCGACTTCTTTATCATCATAAACTGTGATAAATTCGTTCAAATCGTCCTCATCCAAAGAGCATGAATCCCAATTTCTTTTGGATTTCGTGTTAAAACAAAAAATTTGAGTAAAAAAGTAAAAAAAAATCGTTATAAATTCTTAGACTGTGTGTTATTTCAAAATCGTGTAAAAAAGAATTGGGTGTATATTACATAAATATTTCATTGAATTAACCTCGCCTTGAGGTTGCCATTTTTGTTCTTGGTTATTTATGGCAGGGGTGGGCAAACAGCGGTTCGGCGAAACAGTCAGACCCCCAGAAACAGAAAATGTTTATATTTGGGTCAACATATTTTATCAGCAAAGTTTTTTTTTTTACGTGAAGATCAGCAAGAATAAATATAGAAGCAAGTTGGCTTAATAAACTTGCAGGATGTGATGAGAATTTCTACAAGCAATCTCAATCCTAGTTTCAAAAAAGTGCAGAAAAGTGTGATATGATACATTTGTTTCATTTAACTTTTAAAAATTAAATGTGCTTGCAGTTATAAATGTTGTGAAATCAGCACAGTAAATAAATTTAATGAAACTGCTTCTATTTGATTTAATTTATATTTATTGATTTTTACATGGTACAGTTTATATCTTTTAAAAATTATAGTTTAAAAAAACTAAAAAACATCTTTTTACATTTAATCGAACTAAGTTGAAACTTAATCTTTTAATCGTCAACTCTGGAATTAAGTGCCAAATCTGGAAATGGGATCTGAAATGAGCCGCCAGATGCGGAATGGGATCGGAAAACGAGAAATCGTTAATCCTCATGATCCTGATCAGGACAATGGAACAAAATTATTGTATTGTCATCGGTCCTGAAGAAGTGAGCAAAATTTCGAATTAATCTGAACTTTTAGAGTGGGTAAAAATTGAGTTCCAAGATTCCGTTATATACTAGTGAAGCTTATAAGACGGTGTTAAAAAGGTACCGCTTTCCGATGTCCTCCGCTTCTACAGTGTGGCCTTCGAGCCAAAACAATTGCCCACCCCTGTCTATAGAATGAGTCACTCTGATAAGGTTTAATGTATAACGAAGAGCTATGATTTAGACAAGAACCAAATACTTAATTGAATTATATTGTACTATATATATATATTAGTTCATTGTTAAACCTTAGTGTCTTTTGCTTTGTTATATGGAGAGAATCTTAGCTTAATTTTACAACTTATTACAATTATTAAGCATGCTTCAATGTAACTTTGGAATCAGCTAATAAAAAATTCGAATTCTTATTTTGTTCTGAATAACGATATCAAAGAATTTTTACTTGAAGTTTAATACCAATCGCGAAGTTGGAAGTTATATTTAGAGCATTTTCGGCCAATGTTAGTTCTAAGGACTGAGGGGAATATAGTTCTACTTAACATGGTTCAAGTATTCATGTTTTAGTCTGTTATGAACCTCACTGTCTTTTGTTTTTATAATTTTTAAACTTCAAATTAGTGTAAAAAAATTGGTATTAATTCCTTTTGGTTTTTTATTGTATCTGTTCCTTTTACTTTTTTATAAGAGGATTATCAATTTCTGAACAAGGTTAGTATTGCATACAGCATTTGAAAATGAAATAATTATATTTGTTCTTCTGGTCTCAGTTCATATTTTCATGTTTGTTCTGCGTCCTGTATAATTAAAACAAATTTTGCTTTATGCTATTTATGATGACTTAAAATCTAATCTTTTATATTTTCAGATTTAAGACTTTTATAAAAGAAAATTTATTGATCTATTTAGTTTATATACATTACAAGATGATGATTATTATTTTTTTCATTATTTTCTATATTTATTTGATGTAATTAGGAAGTATTGTGAATAAAAATTTGATATTTCCAAGTGCATTTCTCATTATTTAATGAATTTCATTTGATAACAAAACAGCAAAGAGCTACAAACAAAGCAAAAATTATAATTATTTTAACCACTGTAAAGTACTAATTATAAAAATATAAATTTATGTACTTAGGAAAGACCTCGATTTCTATGGTAGGTAGAAGATGGACTGGTAATTTATTTTTTTGGAAATAAATAATGTATGAAGAAAGGAACGAGCGAGGTTTATACCCACTTCTAACTTCCACAATTTTAATCGCAGGGAACAAAACTGAGATATCTGTGTCAATTGCTGTAAAGTGATAATTAGAATAATTAATTTGATTAAAATAGTTAATTAAACTCTAAAACCGAATTTTATGTAAATAGCTTATCAAATTTCCCTTTCCGCGAAACCCTGTTTTGAGTTGTAGGGTTCTTGCAATGGGATCTGATGTTAAATAAGTGTTTCATATATTGAGGATAAAATATTTTTGACTTCAAGCTTTTCGAAACGTTTTGCATCAAACAGAAAATATTTTCTTCCCCCGATTCTGAGTGCTCATGGTAGCCTAGTGGTCAAAGTAATGGACTCATGGCTGGCGTGTCATGAGTTCGAGCCCAGTACCACTGAAGACCCGCTGTGTAGGGAACGATGCAGGTTAAATCTGTCAATGCTCAAACGTCCTCCTGGTGGTGTAGAAGTTAGAGCTCAGGTTTCATTCTCGTCACTTGACCATGGTTCGAAATTACGAGGTCCGTTGCCAAAAGCCCTCGTGTAGTTGAACAGTGCGACGTTAATATTCACTCACTCGCTTCCCCGATTCTGAAAACGAAGAATACCTCGGGATCGAACTCGCATTACATAATGGCCAAAAAATAAATCAGATTTTTATATATATTAAAATAAGTAATATGTGGAAAAATACGCTGCTGGCCACCGTAAATGCTACACCAAGAAAAACAAGAGATAGAGCACAACAAAGTTTATTTTGTAGATAACACGTTGACCAAGTATCAAATGATTAAATTTATAGACTTCTGTGAAGTGTGGTCACTGCCAGAGTAGCCGCCATTGTTGGAGATCACCGCTGCCATGCGCCTCGGCATTGATTCAAAGAGACTTTTGATGTGTCTCTTTGGAAGCAGACCAAGCAGCTTCCACACGTTGCCAAAGTTGATCTGGTGTGGCAGCTGGGGTTGTAATCTGGGTCAATCGCTGAGCAACCATGGACCACATGTTTTCTATCGGCGAAAGATCCGAAGAGCGAGCCGGCCAGGGAAGCAATTCAATCTGGTGATTGACGAAGAATCTTTGGACAATGCGTGCCACGTGTGGTAGCGCATTATCCTGTTGAAATATGGCTGTGGCCAAGCCCTGAAGGTAAGGAAGGACAACTGGCTCCAACACCTCGGAGATGTAGCGCTGGCTGTTTAAAGTACCGGCAATGCGTACTAGAGGAGTGCGAGAGTGATATCCAATACCGCCCCGCACCATAATACCCGTTGCAAGACCAGAGTGTCGGTGCATAAAGCAGCTGTTTAGCATCCTCTCTCCATGGTGTCTCCAGACTTGAATCCGACCATCGTGGTGTTGCAGACAGATGCGTGACTCGTCAGTAAAGACAACTTCATTCAATTCTGCCGCCCACATCCTTCTTTCATCGCACCATTGGCGGCGGAGACGTCTGTGGTTCTGCGTCAAGGGTAGACCAAGCAATGGACGTCTTGCGGACAGACCACTCTGCTGTAAACTGTGTCAAATGGTACGCGCAGACACTGAATGATGCGTTAAAGACTCAATGTGCTGTGCTATGGTTCGTGATGGGAATAAGCGATCCGTCACTGCCATGCGCACAATTTGCCTGTCCTCATGTGAAGTGGTGCACTGAGGTGGATGCGATCGACCACGTCGGTCAGTCTTACCCTGCTGCATCCAACGGTCACATATCCGCATTACACTTGTTTGGTTTCGTCCAACACGACTACCGATTTCCCTGAAAGATAATCCACAATCTCGGTAGGCCACTATCCTTCCTCTGTCGAACTCGGATACTTGATCAAAAGCTGATCGCTGTTTTCTAAGAGACATAACTGATCGTTTTTTGAAAAAACCACAGGAAAAACACAATTGCCCAACTTGAAATCGTCGACATCTCCAAGCGATAAATAGAGCGTTGAGGTGGCGCCACAGGCGTGCGTGATGTGTGTCTGCGCTGAAATTCTAATCGTTTGCATATCTCACCTCCGCTAATGCATCTTGTAAATTTCATGTTATTTGCGTGCTTCCTTCAGGGTTTTGCATTTACGGTGGCCAGTAGTGTAGTTTCGAAGGATAACGGTTTTTGATAACATTTCATCAAACATAACTTCTGAATCAGAATTTTTTGATTATGTAATTGTGTTAATTAATTAATCCATTAACCTCATAATTTAGTTCTTGAACCACTAACTAACATTATTTTTACCCAGCTGCTATTAGAATTGAAAAAATGAAAGGGGGTATCCTTTTTTTATGACTGTGCCAAAAAATTCAGAAGCTTATATACAAACACACACAAATGTAATACACACGTAATATATATCAACATTTCACACACAGCATTTCAGAAATTGGGTTATCTGATAAAAAAAAGTTGTTTTCCAGAATTTATAAATTTTATGACGACTCACTTAGAAAAATTGATTTTCTAGATTTTGGAATCGACAGAACTGTGTCAATCTTTAGAAAGCGATTTGTATCTTTCTTTTTCAAGAAGACTTAACGTGATCTAGAAAATTGTGAAAAATGAAACAGAATTTTTTACAGTATGTATGAAATGTATCCAATTTAATTCTGAATCAATCGTGACTATTTTCTACAGAAATTCACAATATTTTTGAAATTATTTCAACGTTTACATCTCAACACTTCTTAAAATGACGTAAAATAAATTTTTCATTCCTTCCGTCATTATCTCAATCTAGAAATACTATTTCTGGAGATAACAGATGATAAAAAAAAACATATTAGCTTAGAACTACCAATAAAAAAAAGGTATATGAACTTTTCAAAGTATGACAATTTAATTTCTTTAGTTACTGAATATTATTATTTGTAAACGCATTGAAATTTTTTTCATTTATGAAACAACTTGATATATACAGTTTTTGAGTTTTTACAGAATCGCGCAGTCACCTTAAGTATTTATATCATTAATAGGTCAATATTTTAAAACTTTTGGAATTGGAATTAGTAAATTGAATAATAATAAAAGCAAAAATTTGTCATGTTTTTTTAAAAATTATTTTATATTAATTCTTAATCAAATCGTCTTCAAAAAGGTATTCAAAGATCCAAATTTTGGCTGTTTGAAATTTGTCAGAACATTACAAAAAAGAAAAAATCAAATAAATAAGATTTTTTTTAAATAAAATATTAAACTTTATATATACACATTGGGAAAAATCAAAATAAAATAAGCAAATCAAAGATTATGTCCTTCCTCCATTTTCAGGTCCTCTATTATATTTTCTTATTCGTAATCTAATTTCTCTGGCTATGTAAAATCATGTAGAATAAGGTGGTGCAGAGAGAATCACATATAGTCTTTAAATTTTACATCTCAGACTTTCTTATGTAATGCCTGTGTGAAATTCATCTTTTAATAACTCGAAAAAAATATTAATTACTTACTAGTTAAATAATTGGCTCTAGTTCAGTATCAATGTAAGAAGAATCCCTAAAAGTGATATGAATTTGGATATCACATACTGTTTTTATTGTATTTATAATCATATATATATATATTTAAATGTTATTTTACCATGTTTTTATTAACTCGCTTTCTTTTCTGTTCGAGTGGAGTTTTGTAATTGATTTTAACTTCCCAATGACCGAGAAACTTGAAATTTGGACCATAGTTCAGAAGTGGATTACAATGCAAGAAAATGTAAAAAAAGAAGTTCTAGTCTCAAATCCGGGTTCCCGAAGAGGTTTGTATGTCTGTCCGAGTGGAATTTTGTAATTGATTTTAAAATAATTTCCCGATGAACTAGAGACTTGAAATTTGGACCAAAGCTCAGAAACTGATGAAAGTACATGAAAATGCAAAAAAAGAAGTTCTAATCTCGAACCCGGGTCCCCGAAGAGGCTTGTATGTCTGTCCGGGTGGAATTTTGTAATTGATTTTAAACTAACTTCCCGATGAGCTAGAGACTTAAAATTTGGACCATAGCTCAGAAATGGTTGACAATGCATGAAAATGTGAAAAAAAGAGTTCTAGTCTCGAACCCGGGCCCCCGAAGAGGTGGGCCCCAATTTCGACAATGGTCTAGTAACTCCGTAACTTACACGAACAAAGACCACCTGTTGTTAGCACAGGTCGAGTTGCGTCTATGTATTCAATTTCGTGGCTCTTGGATCAAAGAGGGCTACCATGGTTACCATGTTTTTATTAACTTGCTTTCTTGTAAGTCTGTCCGGGTGGAATTTTGTAATTCATTTTAAACTAACTTCCCGATGAGCTAGAGACTTCAAATTTGGACTATAGCTCAGAAGTGGATGACAATGTATGAAAATGGTTATAAAAACATGGTACATAATAAATTTTTTTATTAAGAAAATTATTTAATTACGTATGTGACGAGACAGGTTTGTGTGATATGGAGCAACAAAGGCTATTATCCCCTGGCAATGAATATATAAATATGTGTGTATGTGTGTGTGTAAATTTATATAAATGTGTGTCTTTCCTTTTTTTATTTAATATATATCAAAGAACTTGATCTTCTGCAAAAAGACTTTGAAAAGCTGCTTATTAACTGCTGCATGTTCCAAAAGTTCTCTGAATTTGATGTTATTGCATGAATCTGTCTTCAGTATATTCCACAAGTTATTTCTTTGAGAATTATATTTGTCACAAATTAAGAGAATGTGTTCCAAATCATTATTTCTTTGCAAGTGTTACATATAGTATTATTCTTTAATTGTGTGATATTTATGCTGGAGCCCTGGAGTTTACTAATAATGCGAATACCTAGTATCCAGTGGAGTAACGGAGAATTTTAGGGCCCCTCTGCAAACTATTTTGGGCTCCAAGCTTAAATATGTATTTAGTGTCAGTCAAGCTTTGGGCCCCTTAGAGTCCCTGGGTCCCCCTCAATTCGGGGGTTTACTTTATATGCCACTGCTAGTATCTCTTTTCTTCTGATATTAGTCTAATTAGATATTATTTTTATAGATGGATGTTTCCTAAAGTTTTGTGATATTTGCTGGTATAATTCTGAATGTTTTTTTTCTATACCTTTTGGAAAATTGTTAGCATTGATACTGTGACGAGAAATTTCCTTTTTTTTTATTTCCAATGGTCAAAGTTACAAAAGATTACTACACCACAAGGGGATAGGAACAAAAACAGACAAAACTAACAAAGTAGGAAATAAAAACGTGGCGAGAAAAGTCTATGAATCCAATAGGTTCCTAGCGTGCCAATAAAGATCGCTCAAAGACTAGCCCTTTAGTGCTGGGCATCGGCGAATGTGGTCAGCATCCATGTCCTCCCAAATATCACAGAACGCGCAGAAAGCGGCCTATGCAACATGAATTCGATGAAGATGCTTGAGGAGACAGTCGTGTCCAGTAGTCAGACGAAACTCGGCAACTGCTTTACGTCTTGGCCACACGGGAAGATCTTTAAGATTATTCCCCTAGATCTTTTCGGAATTTCTGTCTGTGTATTGAATTGAAGTGGGATCTCTCGTCTTTTTCTTAACAATACACTTGGCACTGGTAAAAGGGACATCTTTCCTTGTTGCTTGTTGAATGGAAGCTCCCTTCTTTGCTAGGTGGTCCGCAAACTCATTACCAGTTACACCACAGTGTCCAAGGATCCACTGCAAAACAATTTGCTTAGAGTACTCAGACAGGCTCTTCAGCAGTTTTTTTACAGTCAAGAATGTTAGAGGAGGCAGGAGTAGAATTTGAGTTCACAGCAAAAATCGCCGTTTTTGAATTACAGAAGACAACAGCCCTAGTAAAGCTATTCAGATGACAATGCAACTGCGCAAGGGCTACTTGAAGGACAGCAAACTCACCATCAAATGCGGTTGTGAAGTTTTACTTGTAGTTCTCAGTATTATGTGAACCTAATGCCAAAGAAAGAATATAGTTTAAAAATAATAGCTTGTGCTTATATGAATAGCACACTAAATTATCAATATTAAACTTGCCGTGAAGAGGAGCTGATACACGTCAAAGCCCTCTCGTTCGTGTGCTTTTGGAAAATTTGGACCGAGGATTTCCTCGTCTCTTAACCGTGGTTCAGAACTACGAAGTCCATCGCAAATATTTCTCGACTTACTTCGTAGTAAATAAACAATCAGTGAATCGCCAACATTAAAACATTCGTTTTAAATGGAAAATATCACAAGTATCTTTAATTTTTTAAAAAAAATGAACTTTACGAATTATACCGTTGGCACAAATTTCGTCAAATCAAAATACATCGCCAAGTGACGCGATATGCAATCAATAACGAAAATTTTATTTCCGCTTATATTATATTTAATAATTATGATCAGTAGCGCACACAAAAATTTTTCAAGGGGGGAGTCCCTGGTCTAAAGTCCCCCAACTCGTATCATGCCTCAAAACAACACCAATTGATTCTTCTGATTTTGTGTTAACAAAAAACAGTAAAAAATAAATGATTGAATTAATAATTAGCATTAATTAATAAAATAAATTGTTAATTACAAGTACTTAATTAAATTTAACGTTATATGTACATAGGAT
The DNA here is from genome assembly GCA_019973975.1 of Trichonephila clavata. NCBI lineage: Eukaryota > Metazoa > Arthropoda > Arachnida > Araneae > Nephilidae > Trichonephila > Trichonephila clavata. The sequence continues at coordinate 33,594 of BMAO01030045.1, forward strand.
TGTCATCAATCGAAAAAAACTCAAGGGCTTTGGGGGGGTGTCCGGACACCCAGGAGACCCCCCTTGTCTGCGCCACTGATTATGATGACAGTATTTGGTGACAATTTTAGCGCGTTTTTCACGTAGTGGAACAAAAGCGCTATTAGGACGCAAATTTCTCTTCGTTTCATATTTTGTCGTACCTTTTTCTCAGCCAATAAGTAACTAATTGACCTCGGGTTTTCGGCATTGGGTCGCATTTGTGCCCTAGATGAGCCGAATCATATTTAAATTGAATCATTAAAAAAAATTTTTTTTAAGTACAGTACACACACATACTACTTTCTGTTAGTAAAAAGTTCATTAGTTGCATTATTGTAAAACACAACATGTGCAAAACGCGCTAAAATTACTTGGCCATGCCAATAATTTTTTTAATTGGCATCGACTAAAAAAAAACCTTTTTATATTTTAAGTAATATATATACCGATTTTGTGGTAATACACTTGCTGAAAGAACACTTGTATAACAATTATTTAACTTAGAATGCAAATTGTAACCTTCAGTAGATTTATATTAATTTGTTTCATATTATTTGAGAAATATTACATTTTTAATGCTTTCATTAAGTTTTCCACACCGATGGAAAACAAAATGAAAGAGGAAAATCTAAAAAAGAAACCTCTGGTGGGATGGAATGAAAAAAAAAAGTATTTTTTTTATATAACGTCATGGAATGAATCTAAGTAAGAAAAAGAAAATGAACAATGAATTAGATTTCAGGGTTCTCGTCTTTCGGCGCGATTCCCCCTTTTCGACTTCATTCATGAACTTTCTGCTTCATTTGCAGTCCTCTCAAGCCTAATTTAAAAGATAAGAAACTTTCGGTTTTTGGAAATAAAAAAGAAAATCTTTATCTTTTAAGTTAAAAGTACTTTCCAAATACACGAAGAAGGTTGAAGAAAAACTGGCTTACAATAGAATCGAGAAGTTGATTGCAGAGATGCTTTATATCATTTATTTTTACTAACATTTTCATTCTCACTTACTCGTTTCAACTTGCATTTAGTTCTCCCCCCCCCTCTCCCTCTTTTTATTAACCAGGCATCACTCGCGTGAAAAAAAAACGACCTAAAGTTTTCGCGCAGGGTGTGTCATACACAAGGTTGTTTACATTGCGTTTTTACCGTAAAATTTGTATACAGCAGGTTAAAAAAGAAGACAAGTAGGAAATACAACATGTTTGTTACATTTTTCACACGTAAATTTAGTTTTTCTGTTCTTTTTATAAGGGCATTCAGTGCATTGTTTATACACTCCTTTAATCTCGTCGTGAGTGAGTGCGATGTTTTCACTGGATCTTAATTTTTTTTAATCTGTATCTTTTTTCAAACTAAACATATAGGAGTAAACTTTTATATTCTTTAAGTTTAAAAGTTTTGGAATTTCTTTTTTATTTTCTCTTATTTTGTTCCAGCTATAGTTTTTTTCTCTCAAAAGTTCATCTAAAACTGGATAAGACGTGTACCAGTTATCTCCTTTAAAATTACGTTCTTCCCCAATGTTTTTGTGTCTCTTCATATAAAACATTTATTTTCAACAGTGTGTCCCTTTTTTAATTCTGGACCGATTTCAGTGGAGGAATCATACTTGCTGTTATACTCTTCATCATTTCATTTTTTCTCATCATTAACGCGAATTTCTTCATCCGAAAATACTGCTGTACTATATCTATTAAATTACTTAAATATCACATTTCTTCATCATAACTACAATAATACGCCATGGCATAAGGAAGATTTAAAACGTTCCCATGCATTCAGAATTATAATTGTGATTCACGCGCAAGGTATGGCATACCCGAAGAGGCGATATCCAAAAATATATATTTAGAATTCGCCTACAAGCTAAGGCTCCTCAAAGGATTTGGCCATAAAGTCAGTTACGCGAGAAACTATCCATTTTCCAAAAAAGGTTTAGAACGAGCGTTGAAAAATAAAATAGACGGTGGGTATGACACACCCATTGAGAGAAGTGCCGGGTTAATATGTGTTGGTTCATGAATGGAAGTTATTCCAATGTATTTCATTTTTTTTATTTATCTAAATATATTTTAATTGTTACTCGTTTCTATTTTCATGTAAAATATTTTGCAACTGATTTTTCTGTTTTGTTCGATATATGTTTATTCTCGATGTAGTGCGTGAATTGAATCTTGGAATAAAGTTAGGCATGTTAAAATTTTGTTCTTGTTAAAATTCTTATAGTACGAGAGCTAGCAACGTCAAAAAACAAGAATTTTAGAAAAGCTGATTCTTTAATATATCTTTCTCTACGTCCTTCCGAACAGCGTGCGGGCTATCTGGCTGCCAGTAAACGTTGCGTTTATTAATGCGCATCATATATTTACAGGAAAAAATATTGATTTTTTAAATTATTTTAGAAAGAAATCTTTCTTTTTCACTAAATTTAAAATGTTATTAACAACATGAATTTATTAATGCCAGACATTTTTGGTGTTGAAAATAATGTGCCAGATGCCATTTTTTATTAAAAAAAATAATTAATTTCAAATCATTTTAGAATGTCTGTAACTTTAATATTACTTTATTTACACAAAAATAAGTACAAATTTAATTTGCCAGACATTAATTCGGTTGCGTTCTTAATAGCCAGGCCGATTTATTGGTGTAGTATACCGCGGTGTTATGAGAGAGACAATGACAAAGTAGGTAGGCGGAAGACAGACAGGATTACTTTACACTATTTAAAGTATTCGAAAAACTTTATTTTTATGTCTTCGATTATGAGTATAATAAAAAATTAATATTTAAATTATTTAAATAATAATAAATCGTTGATTAAGAGGGTTCACCCATGTGACGTCCTGTTTTTTAAGTATTCTTAGAGAATATTTTTTTTTTGACGACCAGTAAAAAGATAGAACTTTAAATTTTTCATCATTTATTTATATGTATTTTAAGAGTATGTATATACATGTTTAGCTAAAAATATCCAATAGAACGTGAGTTATAGCACTCTGAACACACCCTCCTCGAAAAAATGAACACTCACTTCCTCCACGATTCCGGCTGATTGACTTATTTTAAATACAAAAAAAAAAAAAAAAAACTAACGGCGTTTTAATTTATTAGCTTAAATGCACAGAATGGACTATACTCAATTGAAAATATCAAAAATTGGATTTTTGGTAGAACTCTGAAGAAAAAGTTTCGAGTTTCATGGGTTTTTTTGTTATGTTTTTATTATAAAAAATGGAAATATTTTGAATTTTGGAATGATCGTAGTCCATTTGGTACCTATATATGTGCTGAGTCTACCCTATAAATTTGAAGTTTTTCGGTCAAATCTTTCTTGAGATATGATGGAGGAAAATTTGAAAAACACAGTTTTGAGAAAAACGGGTTTAAAGTTTCAAGTCCGATTAAAACACAATGAAAATTTTAACTTAGTGCTAGGAACAGCTGCTTTTATAACACCTGCTTCTTTATAATGACTTCGAAATTAAAAAAAAATTACTTTACCACCCTATTGTAGACATGTTAAGAAAGAAATTTTTGAAGAAATTTTTTTTTTCGATTTCTTGAACCCATCGCATGGGTGGATACCCTTAAATATTTCGTCAGCCTGGGGTGACTCAGTAATCACTCCTGGGTTAACTCACTGATTTTAAAATTTGCCCCAACCTACGCCTCTCCTTTATGTGGACAAGCAGCAAGGACTCAGAGAATATAATTCTTTTTAGGAGTCCAAAATGTATGTTAGATAAATTTTTAATGTCTGCTGATTTATGAGGAATACAGACCAAAGAGCTTTGAGTAAATTTCCTACTATTAGTCAACTGATCAGGAGAAATGAAAAAAAAAATCTTCAATTAAACAAAGGAAACAAAAAGAAAATATCGTTTTTTAAATATCATATAAATTTTATTGTAATCAAATAAAATGATTTTATAAAAGATAGAGAAAAAATTGCCATTGATGCAATAACAAAATTCTCTCTACTATTTATACATATTATGTTTAGGTAATCAGAATCTATTTTCCCCTGAAATATGTGTTTTCATTCTGTAATAGTGTCACAAAAAACTGATGCATCTCCATAGTCGTCATCATCATCACTGCTCCCATTATTATCAATATTACAATCATCATTATCATCATCTTGCGTTTTGTTTTGGTTTTCTAGTAGTGTTGGTTCTAGTGCAAAAAAAAAAAATTCATTATTAGGTTATCATGGTCTAAATAATAATTTACTCTTTTGATTTATTATACTATAAATAATACTTTACTTTTTATGATAATGTCAGCCACTGATGATGGAAACTGCTCCCCAGCAAACCAAACGAAATCATATTTATCATCATTGATGATACACCCGGAAGCTAAAAGCGATAAAGATGATGGATTTTTTAAATGAGCATTTCTCCAAAACTTTGTCACATACCGCACTCGCAATAAATGCTGATATAATTCAGCTTTACATGGTGGTAAGCTGGATGAATTGAAACTTCGACATTTCTTTTCGAAATTATCATCGGGTTTTTTTTTATTGATACGCTTTCGAAAATAGATACAAGTGGACATCATTAATATTTGAAGAGTTAGCCACCCCATACATGTGACATATAAATTTTTCCAATGTGGCAAATGTACGTTTAAGTTTATCTTCATTGTCAGTTATAATCTCTTGACATGCTAACTGATACTCGACAGATTTTTCGAGCAGTTTGAAGGGTCTTAGTTTACCTTTCCGAAAAAATGCTGGGGTATAATCGCACCCTGTTATTGCGTGGAAACATGGTAGAGCTTTCGATAAAGAAATACCAAGACCTTGGTATAAATCATTGATGCTTATAAGACGTTCATGGTTTCCTACGCCCCATTGGATCCAAAGCTTCAAAGATGCATTCAGATGATCCATATTCCCAAGAAGTATAATCAGAATATCGGAGTCTGAGCAGCGTACAACAACTTGAGCGTCAACGCTTATCTGGCAAATATGATATATAATTCGAGTATCAGCTTCTTCATGTTCTTCACATGATAAGATTCTTCAGTATTTCTAATAACTTGGTTATTTACAACACGATACGAATAGCACTTATCGGCTTAGATAAATAGTTTTATTCCCAATAAAAGGAAACATGTTATCGTTAGCCCAATTATCAATCAAAAATTTTACGAGAGCTTCCTTGAACTAAGTATTTTTGAGTTCGCCAGCAAAATTATGAGGCCGAATTTGATTAGGTCCAATGGAAATTGTACTGGTTGTTTCGTTGCGACGTAAACGCTCACAATCTTTTATGGAAGGTGTGAAATACCGATGAAACACAACGTCAATGCGAGATGATTTAAACTGTGAAATCATTCTAAGGAATTTTTTTGATATGCCATCGAAAGTTTGAGGTACATCTTTCATGAGGTGTAGCATGAAGAAACCGTCTAAAATGCTAATATCAAAAAATAAGGATTGCTGATTGGCCTTGCTAACTTTTTTCTCGAAAACTTTAATTAATTGTGCTTTATCTGTTTTACAAATACTACCATCTGCATGATACATCGATGTTGGTATCGGTGTTAGTGGAAATCCCAGTACTTTTTCAATATCGACTTTGTTGGTCATAGATATACCTAAGAGTCGACCAAACAGATCTCGTTGCATTCTTAGCTCAATAATTTTGTTACCAAGAATTATTTTTTTCTTCTTTGGTGCACCAGCAAAATTAAGCACTTGATTTTTTTTAATTGGCTTATCAAATATGTCCTGATCTTCAGCACATTCAGTAATAAACTGTTTCCGTAAATCTTCGCCATTTTTCTCAATGCTCAGCAAAAGGCTCGCTACATTTTGAGGTACAGGCTTGGCAGTTCAAATGTTATATATATATAAACTATCTTTGTCTAAACTCTCTTTCATCAAATGGATTAATATTCTTCTCAAAAATTTCAATGAAATCAGCGATTTGTTTGCCATAAATTTTGATTCGATTTGGTTGCAAACCCGCAGACACGTCTTGTAATTGCTTCAATCCACAAACATCGAGAACGTGGGAGATTATAGCTAATATAATGCTGTGACTTTTGGTCCAGCGTTGACGGGCAGCTATGGAATCAGTAAAATGTGCAATACCACTGAGACGTCTAGCCGCTTCGGCATTGATAGTCTGCTCCAGTGTAAGATCAATCGGTATCCTCGAGAATGGTTTTTCGGTTCTTTTTATTCCAAAATATCCATTCATGAAATCATTTTTTAGTCCAGGATGTGTTTCATCTACTTTATTTAAATTGTCTAAATATTTAACACATCATCGAGCATAATTCGGTTGATTTACTGCGAAAAATAAATTGGTTATTTTTGGAATAACATATTTGAACATTTCAAAATCTCCCATGCGTATGCTTCTTGACAGGGTAATATAATAGTTTACGAGATGGATGTAAATCAAATAGAATTGAGCCATTTTGCCATGCTCACCTTGTCTTGTTTCTTCTACGAATTTTTGATATGCAGATAATACTCTCGATAATACATTATTAGGTAATTCTATTGTCATAGATGAATGAGAATCTATAACTTCCTGATAATGAAGGAGATCGTCCATAACTTGTTCCTTCAGGAAATTGTATTCAGTATTGTCCATCTTCAAAAATTGATTAAAATGTAACATTTGCAAGCCAAGAGCCATCAACGCGTGCAGAAGTTTGCAACGATTAGAATTTTACCTTCAATTATACCGTTCACTGATCCAGAAGCAATAATATTACTCTCAATCATCATATGAGATAGACCACACTCATTTATAAAAACTCCTATGGCTTTAAAGAAAGCCATCATTAAATGGAATGAACCAAGATGGATGAAAAGATTATTTAATTGTGGCTTTGACGTTGATTGGATTTTATATGCTATTTTAGCTATCGCCAGGTCATAAGTAACTTGCACGTATGTTTGATTACATTCCTTTCCAACAATTTGGGCCTGCTCCATTGTATGTTTAACTACCTCTACATTTGTTGGTGAAAAATTAATAGGTGTAAGATAAGATACTTTTTGTTTGGGACTAGTATCTTTAATCATTTTAGAATTAAAACCTGTCCACATTGGAGTGTGTCCACATGCAAGAAGTGTGAAAGTAAATATAACAGATCTATTGTTTCTATCAAAGGTAAGTTTGCAGGCAGAGTTGGTTCATTGTCCTCAGCTGGTGTTAAATTTTCTAACATTTGCAATCGATGACTAAACGACGGTAGTTCTGGAGTTTCCTCGTTAAAAGTCCGTCTTCTTTTTGTTGGTGGTAGCAGTATATCAAGATTTCCACTTATATTACTTGAATTTAATTCAATATTATAATCATCACTTACATTTTGGTAAATTATTCCTACGGTATCATGTAAAGTGTCCTTTCCAGTTAAAGTATCAACGTATCTATCAAAATTATCGAATGCTACACCTGTGCATAATGACGGACTCTGAATGATGTCAGGAGGGCAAATTTGAGAACGGTTTACAGATGAGATCGTAGCTTCAGTTTGCAGTTCTTCCAGCGTATTGTAGTTACAACAATGTCCAAGTCGATTTAAAATATTAATTATTTTTCGACTACTTGCAAGACTTTTCACGGTCATACCCAGAGTTATGTGCTTTGATGGCTTAACAATACCATTACTTACACAATAAATAGCATCAGAAGCCAATGAGTTGCTTAATCTATGACAATTGACTCCATCTCTGAGACGAATATCTTTACCTCCAATTAATGCTTTGAAAAAGCGATCTAGTTTTTCTGGAATGGTACACTCACCATTAATCAAATCTTCCATCTTCATTACGGCAGGTAATGTTGTTTTATCCATTTTTAAAATAGTACTTCTTAGAATGAGCGCAACTTTATCAATAAGATCATCCTCTTCAAGTGTTTTAAGATCTTCTTGTTCCAATAGGTTACTATTTTTATGCATAATAACTTTTCTTTTCTTTTCCATTACAATCTTAATTTGCTTGAATTGTTTTACTATTTTTTTTTCAAGATGATGATTTGTCATTAAACTTACATCTGCTTGCGGTTGATGTATTAACTCTTCTTGTAATTCGCTATTATATATGTCACAAAGGGAAGCTAATAACAAATAATTTCTTTTTTTAACTACATCTTCTTCAATAATTGACACAATTTTATCAAAAATATTCTTATGAATATCTCGTACACTATGCCAGGAAGTGCATGCAGTATCAGCAGTAATTTTTTTGTAGTCATTGAAATATCCCACTTCACATGAATGGTGATAAAAAATTGGAGCATTTGAGTTTTTTAGATTATTAATTGCTTGTAATAACTCTTGATTTTGGAATTTTGTAACCCATTCTGTTATTTTGTCATATACTTTGGCATCATTGGAAGAATGTAAACTTTGTTGTTTACCTTTAATTTGCTTTCGATCTTTTCCACAGAAAAAGCAAATTCTTTTGTTATCAACACTTATGTTTCTTGATTCGCTATCTTCACTCACACTCACATCAATTAGAGCAATTGGTAACAGCGCAGTAGAATTTGATGTGCTAAGAATGTCTTCTGCTAAACTTGAGCTCCCATAATCAAATACGACTGTTTCACTCACACCTACTCGAGAATTTGGCAATAACATTGTAGAACTAGAAGCGCTAGGAAGGTCTGTAATTGATAAATTGGAAGTTTCAACGCTATGAAACACTGTCGCACGTTCAGCCACTGGAGTATCTGGCAATAACGGCATAGAACTCGATGAAATAGGAAGATTTGTTAATGAAATAGAATTATTGTCACATATATTACGATATTTAGCCATTAAGGCTGTAAAAGAACTGTAACATCGTCTGTGATATCCTCAGTAGTATTAATTTCCCCCGGTAACTTAATGCTGTTATATTTTAAGTTAAAATTAACACGTACACATAAAACTTCTTTACATTTCTCAACTTTTCTTCTACAAAAGTTATTATTTTTTCATTTTGGCCATTGCAAAACACATTTCATTTTATTAGCCATTATGATGCTCTCACGAAGATTAAAATAATCACACAGTTAGACTATATACCTATTCCAGATTTGGTGACTAATTCCATATAGCATTTCCAGATTTGGCAACTAAATCCAGATCCCATTTCTAGATTTGGCGACGAAAATATTAATTTACAAACCTATAAAAGCAAAATCGTTGCGTCGGAGATATCTTACCATAATATAAAAAATTGTCTAGTTTCTCTGAAAATGGAAATTTAAAAAAAAGACACGTGCATGAGAAAAAAATATTTATGTTCTAACCCAGCGTTTCTGAATCTGTGGAGTGTGCCTATTGGGGGGGGGGGGGCATCATAACCCTACGTGGGAGGCGCGAGCACATCGAAAAGTCCAAAATAAAATATTTAAAATAATTACTAATTTAAAGAAGCAGGTGTTATGAGAAAGCAGCTGCTCCTAGCGCTAAGCTAAAATTTTTATTGTGTTTTAATCACACTTGAAACTCTTTAAACACGTTTTTCTCAAAACTGTGTTTTTCAAACTTTCCTCCGTCATATCTCAAGAACGGTTTGACCGAAAAACTTCAAATTTATAGGGTAGACTCAGCACATATATAGTACCAAATGGACTACGATCATTTCAAAATTCAAAATATTTCTATTTTTTAAAATAAAAACAGAACAAAAACCCCATGAAATTCGAAACTTTTTCTTCAGAGTTCTACCAAAAATCCAATTTTTGATATTTTCAATTGAGTATAGTCCATTCTGTGCATTTAAGCTTATAGATTAAAACGCTGTTAGTTTTTTTTATTTAAAATAAGTCAATCAGCGGAATCGTGGAGGAAGTGAGTGTTCATTTTTTCGAGGAGGGTGTGTTCAGAGTGCTATAACTCACGTTCTATTGGATATTTTTAGCTAAACATGTATATACATACTCTTAAAATACATATAAACAAATGATGAAAAATTTAAAGTTCTATCTTTTTACTGGTCGTCAAAAAAAAATATTCTCTAAGAATTTTTAAAAAACAGGACGTCACATGGGTGAACCCCTTGATCAACTATTTATTATTATTTAAATAATTTAAATACTAATTTTTTATTATATTCATCATCGAAGACATAAAAATAAAGTTTTTCGAATACTTTAAA